>VWZY01008830.1:415100-445250 GCA_013399075.1 Chloroceryle aenea
GCGACTGTCTCGGGCTTCCCTAGTTCATGGGCTGCCTTGGTGCAGAGAGGCTTTCTTAATGGCAGGGTGGGTGTCAGAAGGCTCTGTGAGTGCTTTAAAACACATCTCTAGACGAGAGCAGAGTAGAACCCCTGCTCTCGTGGAGGTCATGGCTGCGTGATGGACTGAACAAGAGGAGAATAAAGATCTGGTTGTGGCTGATGTAAGCAATAGGGCCTTTCTGATGATACAGCTTCAGTCTCATCAGGGTGCTTGCTGGCATGGTTGGGTTTTTGTTGTATTTTCCTCTCTCCAGCTCGTGTAGATCTGACAGATCAGCTGGTGGATCTCCTGGAGTGTAGAGCCCTAGGCTGCGCTTAGGTGCGGTGGCGTGTCTGGGTCTGGATCAAACCACTGCAGGCCAAGGACATAGAAACCTGCAGTTGAATCACAGCGGCTGGCAACATAGGTGGGATGGGAACAGATCCTAGGTGCTGCTGGGTATTGGCTGCCCACACTGACCTGGTGTAGGTCCTTAGGAAGCTTGCCATCCTCCTGGGCAATCTGTAGACCGTGTTCTGTCTTGTATGTTACATGCAGGCGCTTGGGTGTGTTCTGCTGGGTTCTCAAGCCTCAGACTGGCCCTTCTGTGGGCCTTTGCTAAGACTTGGGGTCTGAACTTTCTTCACTCGAGCTTCTTGCCAAGGGTCTTGCCAGAGGAAGCCTCTCTTATGCAAATTCCATCAACTTTGACCATAAGTAGCTGGATTCACCCCGATGGCTCAGCAGAGCTTCAAGCTGCATCCACTGAAAGCACAGGATGTTTGTTGTATGTGGGATGCTGTTTCCCACAGCCTCAGGCTGGAGGTACCAGAACTGCTTCAGTGCTGGTGGGAAATGGTTTTGTCTGCTGCACTAGAATACATTTGGGTATGTGACTTTTTCCCAGATGGCACAGCATGCCTGGTAGCACCCAGGATGTGTTTAGGATATGCTTGTTGCACCCATCTCTGAGGCAGAGGCTTCCTGATGTTGCTTACATGCTCTCATCTGTGGTTGTGGTTTCTCTTCCTCCCCCCTCCAAGAAAACAAACCTCACCCCTGCTTATTGTTAGGCTGCTGGAAGGTACCAGGCTGCGTAGCACTGCGTGTGGTGCCCGGGTGGGCTCTGTACTGTGCGGCTGACAAACTACTGCTGCATGGTTACTCTGCTTTGTTCCTCTGGCCTGCCCTGAAGCAGGGCTCTCAGTTGTCCTGTCCTGCAGCTTTTCTTGGGCTGCTCATGCTCACACCCCAGAATGACAATCCTGCAAGGGCAGATGCGTTCAAGGCCATTGAACTGTCTCTTTATCGTTGCAAAGTGATGTGTCAGGTAATAAAACTAGACTAGACCCGGCTTGTGTCTGCTGCCCGTGTAATCACTGCTAACTCACTGACCTTCTGCTAACGCGTCACTGTACTGTAATTGAACTTTAGCTCATGATAACAAATCTGTGCCCCACCAGGATGGTCGTCGGCTTCTTCACCAATATGCCATCAGTGATTCTACTGTATCTGGGACTGCTTAAGAACAAAACGAAGCAGTACACTTGCTTGCCAGAGATTAGAGAAAACCATACTTTAATATTCTTCCAGAGGGAGTCCTGAATCTATACTCAGTGGGAGCCAGATACCCAGTGACCTGACACCCTTGCCAAAAAGGTAGTAAATAACGTGCTGGAGAGAAACTCCTGCTAGATCCTCC
Organism: Chloroceryle aenea; assembly: GCA_013399075.1. Classification (NCBI taxonomy): domain Eukaryota; kingdom Metazoa; phylum Chordata; class Aves; order Coraciiformes; family Cerylidae; genus Chloroceryle; species Chloroceryle aenea. The sequence continues at coordinate 416,824 of VWZY01008830.1, forward strand.
TCCTGCCTGGTAACAGGAGAGGTGTCCTCAGCATGCCTGTGCGTAGAGTTGCAGTGGGGAGAACAAGCCTGAGCAGAGCCAGCTGTTGTGGCTGGACAACGAAAGCACATCTGTTAAGCTCTGAACTCTGGGCTGGGAGGTGGGAACTTGTGCAGGTGTTGGGACTTATGTTAACCTCAAAGCTCAAGCCGCAAGTGTCTGTCTCGCTGCTGATGGCAAGCCAAGACTTTGAGCCTTCTTCCACATGCATCTTCCCATAAAAGAAATGTTTCTCGTATCTTGTGGTCTGCAGGCAGCACTTTGACTGGACACGTCCCTCCTGCTGGTATTAGAGGTCCTGTGGCCAGCAGTTCTCTTCCTCCCGTGACCCTGGCAGCTTCCCATTTGCTTCAGTCACTGATTATAGAGCTGAGCAGAGTGGCTGAGATTTAGAAATATTTCTTATGTTTCCAGGGAACATCTGAGCTCTGAGATTTAAAAAAAAATTAATAAATTCCTGATAATTAGGGCTTACATCTTTGCAGCATGTAGTTTCCTGTTGTAGGTTTTGAAGGGGTAGCATGTCAGTTTTAGTGAAGGCCAGGAATACAGCAGGTAAGGAGCCTACATGATGAAGCTCAAAGAATAGAAACCTGACAGGTCTGATCTGCTGAAGAAGGAATCACAGAATGATAGGGGTTGGAAGGGACCTCTGGAAATCATTGAGTCCCAACTCCCCTGCCAGAGCAGGGTCACCTAGAGCAGGGTGCACAGGAACGTGTTCAGGCAGATTGCGAAAGCTCCTGGGGAAAGAGACTCCACAACCTCTCTGGGCAGCCTGTTCCAGGACTCCCTCACCCTTACAGAAAAGAAGTGTTTCCTGACCTTGACGTGGAATTTCCTGTGTTCCAGTTTGTGCCCGTTGCCCCTTGTCCTGTCTTTGGGCACCAGTGAAAAGAGGACATGCTGGCAACAGCAAATGCAAGGGCCCTGGATTGGGAGATGTGTGCTGTGTATTGTTACTCGCATGAGGACAGTAAATCCACAGTTTTGCAGCATACAGGGGCCACATATTATGTGCAAACACTTTTCCCTAGCACATTCCCCGTGATTTGGCAAGTTAACAAACAACAATAAGAGCCACATCCAGTCCTGCTGCTGTTTTGTGTTAACTCCTTCCAGCTTCTGCCCCAACCTTGCCCATGCAAATCTTTGTGTGCAGTGCAAGATCTGCATGTGAAGTGAGTGGCTTTCACCTGATTGTCATTTACCTCCTAAGCCAGTGTCAAAGGACCACCTATAGTTGTGCTGATACTTGAAGCTTCTTTCACATGGCTTCATAAGTGGATGAGCACGATTGCTGTGGTGCTGGCAGCAGGATGATGCTGATCATACCGTGCTGGCACTAGCAATGAATAGCCTTTGCTTCATGTTTTCTATTAGGAAAATGCTCTTTCCTCCCAGTTCCACCAGGAGGAATCTATGGTGACCTTCAACAGCCTCTGATGTTTCTGAGAAAGGTAAGTGTGGACACTGCCGAGGGCTTTTTTTTTTACCCACGTTGAGGCTGTGCCAGCTCATTCTGTATGCCCACTGCCCCCGGTTACTGTCAGCTAGCAGTGTCAGTACAGTGCAAGACCTGAATTGCAGCATTGGCTGTTGCTGTGAATTTAGAGCAGAAAATGCACCAGAGGGGTGAGAGCAGCGCCCTTTGCATTGCTTTCTTCTTTGTTGTCAGATAAGAGATGAGCTTAGCATAAGTAGAAATGTGTCCTCTTTTCTGTAGTTCTCCCTCCAGCACTGATCTCACCTCTTCAGTGTGAGGTGTTATGGCCAGTCACTGTCTCCCAGACTCAGTTCAGAGCCCCAGCAGCTCCCAAACTGTGATCTGTGTAGACATCCCACCACTGCACTGGTGGTGTGTTTCGTCCCTTTGCTGATCCAGCTGGGGATGTGCTAAGGGGCAATGTGTATAGAAGCTGATGAGCTAGAAAAATGGTCATTGCTTGTGCCCGCTCTGGACAAAATGTGTTTGGCAAATCTGGTAAAATACAGCTCGAATCTTCACTGTCCACCTGTGGCTTTTGGCTCAGGGGGGCATGGATTGGCCTCGCCAGTGTGCATGCCTGGGGAAATGTCTTGCCAGTGTCCCATACAAAGAAAAATTCATGGCTTAGCAAAATGCAATGGATACCTTGATTCTCCTGCTGTGAATCTCGAATTTAGTCTCGCTCTTCCAATGAATTGTCCCACGCTCAGCAGAGCACCAGGAGCAGGCAGAAAGGGCTTGTAAAAGGGCCAGGCACTTTCCATGTGTCTATCTGCCCCTCATACTCCTTTCCTTCTCTCTTGGATTCCTCTAGTGAAGCCCAGTTATGCAAGGGCTGGGATCAAAGACCTCAAATGCTGAACTGGAGTCATCCAGGTTTGGTGTAAAGGCTTCACTGCATGGAATACCAGAGTGTTGCTTTTATTCGTGGGTAGTATTAAGCACGTTAGACAAGTGTACACCTCGGAACGGCTGTTACAGTGTGGGAAAAAAGGCAAGTGAAGCTTTGATAAAGATGCAGCATTAGGAAATCTGCTTGTCTGCCTCCCTTTTTCTTCCCTTCTTCAAATGTTTTGCAAATAGTTTTCAGACGACTGTTTGATCTTAAATTTGCATGTCAGCAAAGGCTGTGCCACTCTCTCAGGAATTAGCAGATTGTAGAACAGGGTTAACAGGAGTGTATTGTGGGCTGCTTTTAAATTCCTCCCCTGCATGAGCCTCAAAACTGCCCTGGAAATTTCTTGCTAAAAAGTTGATCTGAAAAAGACCTGGAGCTATTTTAGGCTCTATTGTTTCTTTTTAGATTACTTATTTAGATGCATCTGTTTGATGTCAGCTGTTAAGTTTTATCAGAGAAGCATCTATGGGGAAACAGGATGGACTATCCCCAAAGACATTCTCCCCTTGAAACATGACTGTGAAAGTGTCATGGTAAGTGAGCACTAGAGGTATTTTTGATACTGTCTCAGAATGGGATTTTCTTACTGTTCTGGGGCTTTTTTATTTGTTTTGTGCTAGGTGATGACCTGGAAACCTCAAGAACATACTCAAGCAAGAGCATACAGTCTCTTGCCATGTTAAACTTTGCTGCCACCACCTGAGTCAGTTCATAGTCGTTTGAACATCTCCCTGCTCCCTTCCCGTGTGTAAAAGGATCGACACAGCCACCCTACAGCCCTGTGGTGTGAAATCCTCTGCTCTCCAGAGGGGCAGCACATGATGGGCCTGGCTGTGCTGGCTGCTGCTTGTCAGCAATTGGTGCTGGCTGCGCTGAGCGAGGGGCCTGCGGATGTGAAGCTGAAAGGCACTCTGGCCTTTTATTAGTCTATCTGTAAACATTGCTAAAAGTCAGAAGAGAAAGTGTCAGCCCCCATTAGTTACTCTGACAAATAGGTTTTTTCCCAGTTTTTGTTGAGGTGGATTTTGTTACTGTTTGTCTCCTCTTGAAGCTCATTCAGCCAGAGACTCTGTGGTAGGTTGGAAGTACATTTATTTTGGCTTCGGAAATTGGAACCGAGTTTACATTCATTTGAAGCTTGTTGCTCTCTGTCTCTTCTAAGTTCCTGGATTGACTTTTGAAAGCACAGAAAAATTCCAGCTCTCCCTCTGTGTATTCAGCGATGCATGAGTCCTTAGCTGGCTGCTCCAAATGACTACACAGATTAATGATTGTCAGAAAAACCAGGTCTTGGTGTGAAAGGTTAGTTAGAAATACTCACTAAGCTCAGTTCCGTCTCTGCTGCCGTCCTCTCGTGAAGAGGGCAGAGCTCAGCAGCGCTCTTGCTCATCTTCCTGAGCAGCTAACTGCCCCGAGTGGACAGCTTGAGAGCCAGCATTGCCCTGGCCTCTAGGTACAGGCTTGCTTTGATATGTCTTAGTCTACTGACCTCAGCAAGGTGATTCAGAAGATGGGTAAAAAGAAGACAATTTTTGAAATCCCTTTGTTGCCACTGGAGAAGTTATCTTGTTTAGGGCATTTTTAGTTAGAAGGTTAGTAGTCTGGCACTGGGGCTCTGTATCCTACATAGCATGTCCAAGTGCTTTCAGTACTCACTTTAAAAAGGCATTTGAAAGCTGTAAGTGGTTTGGAGACAGTGTTTTTGCAGACTTAGTTTGCACAGTGAGCTGTTCTTGAAGTTTATGTATTTCACACCTTGAAATAAATTTTTNTGGATTTGAAAGCTGTAAGTGGATTGGAGACAGTGTTTTTGCAGACTTAGTTTGCACAGTGAGCTGTTCTTGAAATTTGGTATGTATTTCACACCTTGAAATCATTTTTTTTGCTATATATTTTGCACCCTTCTTCCCATTCCCTGGTTGTGTGTTTTTGTGCAGTGTGGCTTCATAGGTATTATTGTCCTCAAACACAGAGGATGAAGAGTTAATAATTCACTCTTCCTAGGAAGTGGAAACTTGTACACATGTAAACCTTGTTTAAACATTGAATTCTACCAATACTAGAATTCCCTTGACCAGCAGTTTTCAGTGTGGGCTTCAGCAATGGCATGGAGTTAAAATATGCCCAGGAATTGTATGGTCAGCAGTTAAGTCCCTAATGAGAGCCAAGCAGCCTAAATCCACCCTGGGAAACAATGGAGGTTGAAGAAAGAATTTGGGTTAAAACCAGGGCTTTGTTAGGGGATGAAAATTTAATTAAAAAAATAATCTTCCCTTGACATGGGCACTGCACAGCAGCCTTCCTCCTACCCTGACTCCTCACCTACAGGTTGTCTGTGTAGAAGAGAGGCTACTTTTGAACAGTGGGGTTTTGGGTTTTTTTTCCCTGTGTAATTTCTCATGTGTTGAGAATAACCTCCAAATGTGCTGTCCCACTTCATCCCTCAGCTGAAGCAAGTATAGTTACTTCCTTTCATATAATCAAATGCAGCTTAAGGCTTAATTTTGTGCCCATGATGCAAATTATTTCATGTGTCTGACATACTCCAAAGGGGTAAGCAGATCTGGGGGACGTTAAGCCCTGTGAGCATCTCCTGGTGTGTTTTAGAGGTCTGTTGTTCCATTCTTTGCTGTTGGGCAGATGGACCTTTGTGCTGAGTTAGCATCCCCAGTAGCCCAAGCAGATGCTGTCACTGGATCTTTGGGGGTCAAGTTTCTGGCAAGAACTGAATGAAATAGTCTCTTTCTACCATTCTTCTGCTGCATCCCAGGGGAAGTCTGGGGGAGGAGCTCCACTCATGTTGTGACACAGTTGTAGTGTTCAGATCTTCTCTGCGTTGACCACCGTGTTGCTTGGGTGCTTTGGTCATGTGTTTCTTTGCCAGTTCATAGACTTTCTCAATTGCTGGGATGAGATGAAGATGTCTCCTCTTCCAAGAAGGTGATAAGCTGTTCTTAAAGACTGACAGAGCCTGGATGACTTCTCATTCCCTGAGCTATGGGGAATGCTTGGTGGATCAGAGGGGGCTGGTGTACACGGTAGTTAGGCAGCCAACCTGAGTGTGTACCACAGATCTCGAACCAGCATCTGCAGGCAGGACTGTGGGATCCTCCTTTCTCAGACACAGGAAACAGTATTCTCTGGACTGTGATTAGCAATGGTGTCTCTTCCCAGACAGAAGTACCCAAACTGAACCTGCCTTTGCTCCTCTTCCAGACAGCATCAGAGCAGGGGAGGAAAACTATTTGACTCTGAAACTGGGACTTGATGCTATTATGTTGGAGAAGTACTTGTCAATTTTTCTTCCTAGAAGAGCAGAGATGCACAGCACATCCTGGCTGTTCCACCTGGCAGAAGGGGTCTGGTGTTTCTCTTCATTCCTGTCCTCTATCCACTGAGTTTTCTCAGGATATCTGACAATTTATTTTATTTTCTTTAGACCCAAACTGCAGTTAAGCCCAGATAAGGTGTGTGGTAGCTTTTGAGCATACTGAGAAATTGCATGTGCGTGATTGTGTGACTTCGATTTATTCCACGTTGCTGCAGCTGTGGTGTCGGTGTGTGACTTGTATCAAAGTGGGACCGGCTGCCTCTGGTGGCTGCTGAAGGGTTGCAGTTAGTGACCGACGAGTCACATGGTGCCATAGACAGCGACTGGTTCTTGTGCAGGGCCAGGATTTTTAAGGAGAGCCACTGCTCTCTTGCTTTACTCCTGCAGAAACGGAGAACTCCCGCTGGCTGCAGCAGGAGCTGCAGCAGGGCTGCAGACCTTGTGTGCAGAGGCTGCTCTTCCTTGGAAATAAGAGCAGGAGCTTTGCTTGTGGGGTTGGTATAGGAATAGATTGTCTGGTGCCTACCTACAGATGTAATGGTGACGGCTGGAGGTAAAACTCAACATTATCCATGGTGAAACAGCAGCTCCGTTGTAATTTTGTTGTGCAACTAAGCTGCTTTTGGTTTTTTTCTTCCCTCATCAAATCATCTCGGACACAGTGATCTGTAAGTTTTCTTTAAGAAATGCAGGAAATGAGAAGACAGTGTTAAATGAAACTGGAAATGACCTTAATGAAATAATGCAGCGTTTCCTCTTCTCTTTTTCAGTTTAGAGTTTCTGTACCTTGGAGGGAATTTCATTACTTCAATTCCACCTGAATTGGCAAACCTGCCTTCTCTAAGCTATCTCGTTCTGTGTGACAACAAGATCCAGAGCATTCCCCCTCAGCTGGCACAGTGAGTATTTACTGTCATCAGCCACCAGCTGTAATTAACCCTTTGAACTTTTCCTTGGGTGTGTGTGGACCTGGAAGGACCTATTTGTCCTTTGGTGTGTTAATGTGACTAGACTGAACAAGAAGCTCCTTAGCACGGTGTGTTGCAGGCAGACAGACAATGAGTGTAGAATATGGAAGTCTCAAAGGGTTATGGAAAAAAAAAGTCACCCTGTGCACACTTTAAGGTCAATATTAATAGATTTGTACAGGGAGCCTTGAGAAGTACCTGTGCAACTCAGAAAAGATCAACTGCTGTGCTGTATTCTTCGTGATGAATACTTGGTCTGTTTTGTCTTTATCAGAATGTTTTGGTGTTTGTTAAATCCTGCAGCACATCTCTAAAGGATAAGTTACTGCTTTAGCTGGTTCATACTGGGGGGAAGAGGACATTGCAAACTCTGTACAGGCAGCTTAAGGTGGTAGGTGAAGAATTCTGTGTTTAGTTAGAACCCCAGAAGCAACTGAATAGCCTTGAAGTTAATGGAAATGAATCAAAACACTTTTCTGAGTGGAAGTCTGATGAATTTGATGATGTAGTGGGATTACTTTTGATGTGCAATGTCCGTTTGTCTTGTAACTTGTACTGGTTTGAGATCATCCCTGGATACTGTGCTGGAGCATCAATTTGTGCTTCCTCAGAGAGAATATTTCTTCCAAAAGCCCCAAAACTGCTTGTCACCTGTGCCCATGCGTGCATGGCCTGACCTCACTTAGCTTTTGAGATCTGTCAGTGTCATGGCGCAAGGTGGTGCAGCCGCAAGCAATGAAAAGATGAGGTTTGCAGGACTGGCTGCCTACCAGCAATCATCTTTAATGCATGAGTGAGAGCAGGTGACTTGTTCACAGCATTGCATGGAGCTGTTCCTGATGTGTGCACTGTGTACAAGGTAACATTTTCTCCCCTGAAAGCACTCAGTTTGTATACTTGTGTTCTGTGTTACCTTTTTTTGGGGGTGGAGGGGAGTTGGGAGGGATACTGAGAGGGACAGCAGCATATTTGAGGCAGTGTTTCTTTAACAGGTGTTCCTGAGCCGAGCCAAGTTTTCCAGGGCATTGTGTGTGCTGGAGTAACAGCAGCTCTTTTAGCCTGAATTTATGCTTTAAAAGGAAGAAAAGCCAAAGAAAAATAAATTGATGGGAGAGGGGAGAATAATGGCATCTGTGTAATGCAGCTGCAGAATGATTTTGTTTTCACACCTTGACTGAGTTTCCCTCTCCATCCTCAGGCTGCATTCCCTGCGTTCCCTCAGCCTGCACAATAACCTGCTGACTTACCTGCCTCGAGAGATCCTTAACCTGGTTCATCTGGAAGAGCTGAGCTTGCGTGGGAACCCACTGGTGGTTCGGTTTGTCCGTGACCTGACCTACAATCCCCCAAGCCTTCAGGAGCTGGCTGGACGCACAATTAAAGCTCGCAACGTGCCCTACGCTCGCAGCGATCTCCCGGAGAATCTTGTCCGCTACCTGAGCTTGGCCAGCAACTGTCCCAACCCTAAATGCGGGGGTAAATTCACCTTCACTGCTCTGCTTCCTGGGTTTATGATGGGTTTTCTTTCCCTCAGATTTGTCAAGTCAAATGTGGTGTTGCATCCAAGTTCCAAGTGCATTTCATTGGCTCTGGGTGTCCTGCAGACAAGGAACCTTGTTTGCTTCAGAAGGATGTTCAGAGCTGTAGTGCTGGTTTACTGCATTCGTGTGGGAATGTGAGACAGTGCTTCTGTTGAAGTCTTTGCAGCTCATCTCAGCACTCTGCTGTGCTTTATGGTCTGAAGTTTCCTATCCAAGTGCCCTGAAGTAGCTCAGACTGAGTAATGGTCAGGAGAACTTTATTTCTGGATGGAAAAGAGGACAGAGGCTGTATTGCTTGGCAGTTACCAAGGGTAACTTGTTTGCCTCTTGTTTGGAACTTCTCACATGTAGTTCCTGGAAGGAGAGGACTTCATAGGAAAGCCTGAAATGCTTAGGCTTAATTTGACTTAATGCTTAATCTTTATCCAGAGTAAATGTTCTGCAAATTTAGCCTTTAGAAGATTAAGGGAAAAAAATCAACACATTAATTACTATCTACCCTGCAGTCATAACACGGGCTGTTATCTTATCTCCTTACGGGACAATATCAAAGCATGCTCTGTAAGCAAAGACAGAAGGGCTGGAACTTGCGTTGGAAGGGAAAGATATGTTTCATTTGTTCAGAGTTTTGCACAACTTGGATAACAGTGGATTGGGTTTTGCTCATTTCCACTTTTCCTTATGAACATGCAGGTTACTGTAGCTGTTGTTGTAGCACTGCAGGAGAAAAGCTTACTCCAGACCAGCCAGGACTTAAAACACTGCTGGAAACTTCTGAAAATGTCACTGGCTAAAGCCACTTGCTGTGACAGGAAGGGAACCTAATTGTGTGTTGCAGCAACACTGTTGCCATGGAAAGTAGCATCCAAACTCAGCATGGCGACTTCACTCAAGCAGAAGAAAAGTAGAGCTGTGAAGGTCTATTTGTGAACACAGCTTTGCTAGCTGGTAGAAGAGGTTTTGCGAGTTTGAAAATAGAGTGGATGAACTAATTTGACATTTAAGAAGTGTGCAAATTCCCAGCCTGAGATTTCTCCCTAATGGTTAGAAGAAATTGCCATATTCTGTGGAAGTAGGTGCCCCGTGTCTCTCCACGTGGAGTATGCTGTTCTGAATCACCTAGCAAAGAAAGTTTTACATGATTAATTATTTATTTTTTAAAAAAACTAAGAAAAGACATTTCAAATTTCCATAGTTCTCCCAGTCCCTTTTCTTTCTCCAACATCCCTTGCCCTTTTATATCCAGTGCTGTGCCAATGAAATCCCAACTGGAAGCGTTTGCACCAGCGGTGACCTTGCCGATTTCTCTGCACGAGGTCTCACGTGTTGCTACTGTTCCCTCTGCCCTTACAGGTGTCTACTTTGACAGCTGCGTCAGACAGATCAAGTTCGTTGACTTCTGTGGGAAGTATCGCCTCCCGCTGATGCACTACCTGTGCTCCCCAGAGTGCTCCTCTCCCTGCAGCTCTGCCTCCCAGAGCTCCACTTCCCAGAGCGAGTCTGACTCTGAGGATGAAGCCAGCGTCGCTGCACGCAGGATGCAGAAAGTCCTTCTGGGATAACAGGGAGGGAAGCGAGAGGGAAGACAGGAAAGAAAAGATATTTGAGAAGCAATACTGGAACAGTGAAGCATGTGCTTCTGGCCTGAAGGGCTCACGAGAAACTGTCCTAAAGTCCATGTAAGGGGCAGAACATCTTAGCAAGCCTAGACTTGCTTGGTGCAGTGCTACTTAGGAGAATTAACTCAGTGGCATGGTGCCTGGGGTTGTTAGAAACGTCTCCTGTCTGGGTGATACCCTCTCTTCCCTTGTGTGGGCTGGGGAGGGGGGTTTCTTCTCACTGGCGGATTTAGAAGGCTTTAGTAGATGACACTTCACTGGACTGGTCGTCCCGCAGAGCGCAGGAGCCTGTCCAGGTCTCACAGCACTGTGGTAAATCAGAAACAGGCTAATGATGCCACGTGAGCATGTACGAACCCCAATGGTTTAGATAGCGTTTTGATTCTTTGCTGTCTCCTCTGATTTCAGTTACAGATTTTACACCCACCCACAAAAGATGGGAGCTGGGTTTTAGGTTTTTTTGTTCAGGAGTAGATTTTTCTAAACTCTGTTTACTCTGCCTAGTGGCGTAGGGTTTCTGTGCTGTTACAGACGTTACAGCCGTTGTAGAACTGAGCCACCTTTTCTCTCCCTTCTTATACCAAGCAGCTCTTAGTATTTCTTCCTAACTGTACTCATTATTTTTCCCTCCTCTGCCTCTTCCCATTACAACTGGAGTGTTGCTACCTTTATGGTGCCTTTGGAAAACGGAGAAGTTGTTCTACTGAGACTTGGTCGTCCTTCAGACTTGTGGCCATATGTGCCTGTGCAAGGGACCAGATGTGGTACTCTGGATCATGTTTTTGAGTCTCATCTTACTGGAGCAAATCTGCTTCTTCATCTGTGAACTGCAGGGAAGGTCTTGATTGCCATTTCTTGTTTCTAAACCACGTCACCCTGCTTCATCTAGTTCTGCTGTGCTTGGCACAGAGTTACTTCCCATCTCTAAGGTCACCTGCTTAAAGTAGGCAGCAGCTTAGTGAATTGGAAGTACTGAGAGAAGTGCCTTGGAGAAGGTTTTTGGTTGTTTGGGTTTTTTTTTTCTTATAACACAAGAGGAAAAGCCCTTAGGGAGGCTAAAGTGCATTGTCTGAGCATCTTGCACAAGGTTGTTTTGAAATGTCTTATTTATTTGTTTGCATTCGCTCTTGTTATACTGGCTTTGGCTGGATTGTTCAAATAGCACATTCAGTTGTCTTAAACTGTTTAAAATAAAGCTGCAGAAAATAGCGGTTAATTATTAAGTATCAAGAAATAGCTTCTAAAATTATTATCATGAATTGACAGATATATATACTGTAAATCTACCTTCTGGGGCTGGTTTGGTTTTGCTTAGCAGAAGCTGCCCCATATATTAATATTCCATGGCAGACAGTCCTCTTTTGCAGTTTCAAAAGCAAAATGCAGTTTTGCATTTTCAGATTTCCAACTGTGCCTTCGAATGCTTGAGCAGAGCAAATACATTGTGTTACCAAGCTAAATGAACAAGAAACACTTTGATTAACCCACTTTGGTCCGAAGTGGGAAATTAAAAACCTGTGCTCCTCTCCTGCATTCAGAAAACACGTGTACCTGTTTGAGTATCTTGTGGCAGCTCTGTGTTAATGGTCCTGTTTAATTATATTTGACACTTTATATCTTAAAGCACTTTGATAATTCTATTTTGTGACTAGCTTTAGTGATATTTTATTTTTTATTTTAATTAGACTACAATTTTTCCTTTAATGTGACCTGATGAACAAGGTCTGTGAAGCTTTGTATGTTCCAGTCTGTCTCAGGGTGCAGGTTGAACTTCTTGCCTTGCATTTCCTTGACAGCACTGCTCATTTCCCGAGTTTCCTTTGGAGATAACTGGAATTTGAAAGAAATTACCTGTTTGTAACATAGCACCCCATCCGTTATGAATCAGAGCAGCTTAGTCTGAAGGTTCCCCCCATGCACAGATCCACAAGGAACTAAATTGCATGTGCTCTGCACCTTTCCAGATAATTCTTTTAAGGATATTTTTAAGACACAATAAGGTTATTTTTAAGACACGGTAAGGTATATGTGCAAAGAAACTGGATGTCACTTTAGCAAGTTCTGTGAGGTTGCTTGGGAAGGAGAACCTACAGATTTTGAGAAACCCACTGCATGCTGTTAGCTAAACTGGGATCAGGGAGTGGCCTGTGTTTTGTTCATCTCCTCTTTCAGATGCTTCTTCCTGTCCCAAGTGAATATCCTCATACCAGTGCTGAGGGACAGTAAACTGATTGCAGAGCCACAGTTTTAAATTGGCTGCTAGTGTAACACCAGTGAGCAGCTGAGTGATCTAGAGCTTGGCTCTCCCACCAGTGAAAATGAGCCACGAGTTGAGATCTCAAGATCTTCTGAGCTCAGGGACAAGAGGTACCACCTTCCTTCCTTCTCTTTAGCAGCAGCTGTCTTGAAATCAAGCATTTTTCCACTTCACAAAGTTAGATTTCACCGTGGCTCCTGTTTGCACAGTAGCACCTCTGTGTGTGACAGGTTAAGACCAGTTGTGGCCAGTTCTGATTTAGCTTGAGCCTTAACTGCATTTTCTTTCCTAACTGAATGGGCATCCCATTTCTGCCATAATATTAATAGGACAAATAGGCTAATCTTTTTTTTTTTTCCCCAGATTCTTCACTGTAGTCAGGTCAAAACTTGACAGCTTATGCAATTGATATCTCTGTGCATTTTTAGACCTGATAAAATGTCTTGCCTCTTAAAATTTTATATATATATTCCCAAATATAGCTACCTAGTTTTCTTTTTGCTGCTGGACTTTAAAGTGCAATTCAAGTAAGTCAGAATTTAAAACAATCAAGGATTTGTAAGAAAAACAACTGGTTGGCTAATGAGTTTGTTGTTAGCTTGTTGGTTGTTGGGGTTTTTTCCCCTTGGAGGTGGATTTGAGAGGACAAGGGATGCAGGTTTGTGCTGTAGTGCCTAATGTATTGAGCCCCCAGGAGGCAAGTTTTTCAGCAATTGCTAGACCCCAAAGTCTGGAAGATGTACTGGGCAATAAAATAGGTAAGACACAACTTGAAAATATGCTGATGGATGGTAGTTCTTCCTTCTCGGAGCCCTGAGCAGCAGGCAGTGGTTTTGCCAGCATTATAGCTCTTTGTCGGTTTTAACTCTTAGATTTCAGTTCCTAAGATGCATCTCTGAGTGAAGTCTCGGGTGTTTAGGTATCAGTCCCCTTGTTGCTACAGCAGCCCAGCACGTCCAGCTTTTGAAACTGTTCTTAAGCTGAGGCACAAGTGTGTGAAGCAAGGTCGCTCATTCCCGCTTCCCTGCAGGGCCCGGGGCCCGCCGGCATTCACCCCCTGCCCCCCACCTCCCTGCCAGGGGGACCTGCTGGTGCCTTTCTGAATGCAGGTGCTTCATGTGAACTGTGGGGTTGTCTGAAAAAGAAGCAGAATAATCAGTTCGACTGGAAGCAGCTTAGATAGTTGCCAATTCTTTTCTATTTCTCTTTCTTTTAAGGAGTGAGACTTGAGGAAGTCAGTAATGAATATTTAAACATATTCTGAAGTGGCCAGATGCAGTTTTTCATGGGGTTCTGTCCTGGTCATTTTAAGTCTTTGAAATCTCGTGTTGAATTATAATGGGAGTTGGGGGGAGGGAGGGGAGAACCAGCTCCTTTTTGTTCCTTATTCTTGTTGGCAATAATGAATGGAAGGAATTTAATCCAATGAAAGTAATGAAACTTAATCCCTGCAATGTGTCTTTGTTACTCAGTTCAAAGAACTATTTTAATGCATCTTATTCACACCATGCCCTCCTTCCCCAGCTGAAGATACTTTAAATAGACTACTTCAGAATGCACACTAATACAGCAGTAACTCTATCTTGGAAACCTTTCTATTGATTATTTCATCTGCCTGCCTGACTAGAGGATTGATCTTTTATTGACCTGAACATTAAGGATAGAAAGGGTTCTCATCCAGCCCCCTTGTTCAGTTTTTATCATGAACATTTGTTTTAGGAAGTCTTGAAGTGCCTTATGTTTTTAAATGTGTATTTTTCTAGAAATGTATGAATGTAGAATATCTCTAACTATTTCATTTTGAGCTGTAAAACAAATTGCAAACACTAAACCAAAAATGTTCTTTCTACAGTTGTCTGTCTGTTATTTGCCAACAGCTCCATTCTGCTATTGCTGCAGGCAGGACCCTTGCAGAATTGTAAACATGAAAAATGGGGCTTCACGTGGTCAGGGAACAGATGAGATCTGCCTGTGCTGTGTAAAACCAAGAGTGGGTGAAGCTTCCAAAGGGACTGCTGAAACTCTTGGCTTTTGGGGCCCACTTGTGACAGGCCAGTGTGTGTTACAGGCTGGACTCGGGTTCACTTTCTGATACAGTGTAGCAGAAATTTGCTCTGCAGTTTAAAGGTAGAAGTAACTCAGGGGCAGGATAAATACAGGAGCAAGAGACAGCAGTGCCACAGAGGGCTTTTCCAGCAACATGAAACAACAGTCCAACTTCTTCAGTTGTTTCCCTCTTAATACACTAACCCTGAAACCTGTAAATGACTTTTTGAATGTTAGTTCTCTGATCATGTTAACTGGCTAATGTGTTCCCATTTCTTTCAGTAATCCCATGTTTCCTCCTACGTCCTGAAGGGTTTTTGTGATCTATTGCCAACATGTTTCGGATCCTGCCGTGCAATTACCAGTTGTCAGTGCAGAAATGTGGTGTATTGGAAAATGAGACAGTGGGAAACAAGAAATACTTGATATTAATTTCAGCAGGAACTATTTCAGAGATGGTTCAGCTTTGTATGTAATGAAAAACTTCTCAAATTATGCACCAGCCTCATTTCATGTAACATATAGTGAGGAATGCAGTGACCTTACCTGTAATAACCAGGCTGAGAATATTCTTGCCTCTTTGTTAACTAAAGATACCATTTTCTGTGCTTTCTCAATGCCTTGCTTATATTCAGAAACAAAATTACAGGAGTGCTGTTTCAAAGGAACCTCTGGTGGTCTCCAATCCAACCTCTCCGTTTAAGCAGGACTATTGCCAGCACTAGTTCAGGTCACTGTGGGTTTGTCTAGCTCAGTCTTAGAAACCTCGAAGGATGAAGAGTCTCTGGCTCCAGTGCTATAAGCTCCTCCTAGCGCATAAGTCTCTCCAAATGTCCAGCATTTTCCTGATATTAATTGCCCAATTCCTAATCTCAAGGAGCAAATCTTGGCTCTCAAGCTTTCTTCTCTGCTTTTAGCACTAATGCAATGAGAAGAGTGTGAATGAAACATGAGTTATGTAGATGCCTGAAGCAGATGCTCAGAATGTCTGATGTTTTAGGCTCATGCAAAATTGCACAGATCTAAAAGGGAACATTATGCCAACACTTTGGAAGTGCTTTTCATTACAGATACACGTTTCCTACTCAGTTGGACTGCCTTAGGTGATCAAGACAGCTCGATCTCAATGTATGCACCTTTTCCTCAGCACTAAGGTTGCAAGTTGCAGCTGCTAACCATTAAAATAAATAACTAATATTTGGAAGAAAGTCAGTTCTAGTGCTGTAGTGAAAAAGACGAGCGCCATCTGCACCCTTAGTGACAGTCTGGAGATGGCTCGCCATGTCCGAGTGTTTCTTCCCTTCCCAGTAGCCACTGCTCTATGGTAACTTACTGGAGGAGGGTTAAGAGCATGTGTTCTTGTCCTACAGAGTGGTACGGTCTCTTGTCTCACCGGCCAGCAAAGTGAAGAGCTTTGACAAGGAGGTACAGCAGCAGCCAAGGTCCTTTTAGGATGGAGGGGAAGGAAGTCCATAATCCAGCCCTGCTCGACCTGCTTCCAGCTGGTCTTATGTGGTGAGGTAAAGGTGCAGATCATCTGGTGTCCATTCAAGGACTGGCCACCCAGGGAACAGCCAGGACCCTTCTCTAGTGCCGGCCTGGGGCTTACTGGGGGCAGCTCAAAGCTAAGCTATCAGACCAGCAAAGGATGAACATGTCTTCAGTGTTGTCCAAATTCCCCATCTCTTCTTGACTCTGGTTTTCCTCTCAGACCTGAAGTCGGTAGTGATTAGTTAGTTTTAAATCTATCCTATATATTGCACTTTCATCAGAGTGTCAAAGCCCTGCAAAGCTGGCTGACAATGATCTGAAGATCATTGCTGGTGCACTGGCAAAAGAATAACTTCACCGAGCTGCGACCTTGCTTCTGTAAGGGAACATGACAGACAAGGTCCTTGTCTGTGCTGCAACGTGGATGCTGATGAACTGGTAAGTTGGGAGGGCAAACAAACCCTTCATCTGCATGATAGCTTGGGTGGGGACTCACAAGCTGAAGCCTAGCAAGCTGGCATGTCACCCTTTACACTGGCACTGACACAAACATCTGCTGCAGAAAGGACCTGGGTGAAAGGCACAGGACTGTTTGGGGGTTGCCTCTGAAAGAGTAAATTTCAGCCTTAAGGCTTTGAAAATGGGCAGGAAAGGAAAATGGTGTGGTGGAAAAATATTTTTTCATAATTCCTGGGGGTAATTTCTGGCATCCATAGTAAAAGTGACTTTAGAACAAGCGTGCCCAGTATTGAGCAAACTGCCTTTGTGCCAGACAAAGCTCTGTGCTTCCTCTCCAGTCGTGCTTTGCAAATGCTGTTCTATTAACCCTGGGGAGGGCAACCCCACTCTTTCTCAGGAGGAGCCATGGGGATGACTTGGGGGATTCTACTTGTGAGCAGGATGACACCGAACGAGTCTTCACCAAACTGTTAGATCATGGGAAGGGGAGGAGGGTGGATTCAGAGCTGGACACTAGAAATAAGGGACCCTCTATTTCCCTTACCATAGCCCTCTGCTTCAAACAGGCTGTGTATTTTTTTTGAGGTGGGAGAATTCTGGTCTTTGGAGAACATCCTTTGCATCAAGTGAGCAGGTCACTGCAACTTTTCATTCCTCTTTGCCAGAGGATCCCTCTGAGCTGCTCAGGGCAGTTCTTTTCCCCACGTGTTGCCCCCTGCTCTCAGTCAGGGGGCCTGTGGGGCTCCCTGAACTCAAGGCTCTGCTCGTGCTTCCCCTGGACCAGGTAGAGATGTGCTCCCACAGGTGGAAGGGGCTGGTGAAAGCACCAGCTGAACCCAGCACTTTGTTTCTGTTATGCATAGCCCTGCTGACAGGGACTGGCTGGAAGATTTTAAAACGTCTCTTTCATTTATATAACCAAACACTCTTTATAATGATCTAAATCAGACCCGCGTGGTTTGCAGCAGTGGTTTTTATCTTCAAATCAACACTGCAGCGTGTTTTCCAAAGTTGGGTTCCCCAGTTCTTCTCTTCAGATATTTGGAGTTAAATTGCACATCTCATTGTTTGTTTTTCTTTCTTTCAAGCAGTTCTGAGTCTTCTGCTAAGAGATATAATCATAAAAGGCCTTGCAAAAACCCCCATGTGACTGGGCTCGTTGAAACACGTTTTGAAATGGTCCAGGAATGTCTGAAACTTTATGTTGGTCTTTCACAACTTGGAACCCCATCTGGTTGCCTTGCACTTTGAAAACCTGTTCAGAGATGACCCTTTGCCATGGTTTGTAGGGAAATCCCACCACGAAAGCTTGGACATCTGGCCACAGTTCATCTCTGGTTCTGGGCACAGACCTCCAAGCATCCTGCCTAGGAATATTTTAAAGTGTTTTTAGGAAAGCAAATTTCATTTGGTGTGTATGTGGAGGGGAGAAGTATGGCCTTAGGAGGCAAAAACTTTCCTTGATCAAACGCTGCCAGCTGGCTTGTCACAGCAGCAGGTATCTTCAGTGCTGCACTCCCAGGTCTCTACGACTGTGGGCCACAAGGGAAAAAACCCAAACTGCTGTGGAGCATGTCCAGGAGCATCTCATTTACTTCATCTCTTGATAAAGGGCTGTGGGCATCTTACCCTATTCATGTGGAGTTCAAAAGTATGTGTCTGCTCTGGTTTATTGCTATAAATCTGGCCTGTGTTAACAGTGGCTGGCAAAGCCCCGATGGGGTGTAATCCTTCTCCTATGCTTCCCACTTCAAGCAAGGGATTGTGGCTAGTGAATTCCCCCCAGGAAAGAGGGCAAAGGCAGGCAGGGGGTCTCCCAAGGCCAGTGTGTTCCCGTGGCGAGGAGGAGCCTGAGCTTGTGCTTGTTTACCTGCACCAGTTGCAGGCAAGTGCCCCCGTGCAATGCCATTTACAGGGCAGGGGATTAGCAGGGTTTGTCTTCCATCAACAGACAGCAGGGAAAAATGCATGTGCAATGTGTGAGGGGAGGGGGAGTTACTGTAATTACTGCTGGTGGTGTGGGTGGCTGTCCCAAAAACAAGCTCTCCTGAGAGCTGGCCAGGCTGCTACTGAGGATGTCAAAAGTGCACAGCCCTGCGTGGTCCAGGGGAGGCTGAGCACTGTACACAAAACCAAGAGGCTCGCGTGAGGTACCTCCTAGGCTTAGGAAATGGCAGGTGTCTTTGCCATTAGCAGCTGAGCTTTTGCATCCAAAAGCTCTCTTCTCTTGAAGAAAGAGGTTCTCCAGCTGCTCCATCCTTCTGCTCTAGGTTGCCCCAGGGGCTTTGCTCCCATCATTCTGTATCTGCCCCTCTAAAATGACTGCTTTTCATGTTTATTGAAAATGGGTGGCAAAAGTGTCCCTGCTGTGTCACGCTACCAGTTACCTAAGTTTTGTGGGGGTTCCTCTTATGGCTGAAGGAGCACAGACCCCAGGCTAATTCCTCAAACCCAACACCAGCTTCCAAACCAAGGGTCTCCTGACACACACCTTCCAACATCCTTTGTGGTCTCCTGGCAAAAGTACAACACGATCTGTGCCATTCGGCGTGGAGTCTGAAGGTGGCCTCTGTAACAGGTGAGTGAGGGGGAACATCCTTTTTAATGGGATTTTCTGAACTCCAGACAAGCTGTAGCTTTTCAACAAATATATGTAATGCACCTTCTATACCAGCCCATACATCACAAGGGTCTAATAAGGGTAAGCCTAATCTGATGATTTTTTTTTAACCATCGTAGTGTTTTCCCCAGCTTTCTGTGGACAAAGGTGAAGCTTAATAATACTTAGGCATGACAAGATTAGGCCTATCTGCTCCGGTCTGGCATTACTCAAACAGCAATAGTGGTGTGATACAGGGCCTGTGGGTAGATGCAGAACCTTTCTCATCATGTGTAACAGTAACAGTTGTTTCTTCCAGGGATAGGGGTGTAGCAAATTAGAAACATGGAAATTTGCCTCAAAAATAGTTATTTCACATTGATTGTATCAATGCACCAACAGATGAGTCCTTTGGTAACATCAGGGATTATGAGGGCTCTCGGTTATGACCCAGCAAATCCCTAAGGTGGTGGCTGGTTCATCACTAATGGAAACCTTTTCACTCTTCCAAAGGCTCTCCAGGCAACTGTAACAGCTGTAGTCCTGGTCCAGAGGTGGGCACGGGGCTGCAGTCACTTTGTACACACTGTGCTTTAATTTCTGAAGTGCAGAGTGACAGCCTGGCAGCAGAAAGGCTGAAATGGCATTTGAAAAGACTGCTCCAGTTAACTTTTGTGACTGCTCCAGGTGCCAGGAGAATGTATTTTTCAAGCCTACTTCCCAGAAACCTGGTACACCCTTGGGTTTAATTAACCATTGCAGAAGCTGAGCTGGTGTTTTATGAGCAGACTTCAATGCTGGCACTCCTGGTTAGACTGATAAAAAAAATTCCTCCATTGCCCATGTTTTCTCCTCATCAAAATATGTCTGAACATCCCAGATCTGAGAGGCTTCCACCTGACTGTTGAATTTTACATGGCAGCCCAACCATTTCAGCAATGACTTTCATTTTTCAGACTTGAAAGTCCTATTGCTTTTGTCAAAAACTTCTTTCCTTTTTTTTCATAATTCTCCAGGGTGAAAAAAGCCAACAAATATCTCATCTTCATGATCTTTTATTCACTAATAAGCGTCTTCTCTATGCAAATCTAATTGGTAAGTATCTAGTCATAGACCTTTTTAAAGGCATCTTCTTTTTAGTTTTTTTTCTTTTTAAGACAAGAAAGGTGCATTTCTTTTATTTTTTAAGGCAGCCACGATGAATGGCTTTCAAAACCTTCAGAGAGACTGGGGAGTTCATACTGTCAGGGCTGGTGTGTGTCTCTGAAGTCTGTGATTATAATGTGTTTAAATGACAGCAAGCAAAAACTGCTGTGGGTTGTGAAATATTTTCCCATCTCAGCCTCAGAATGTTGGGGTAGAGTGATCTGCAGGCTCTGCTTGGAGTTTCTTAGGGGCAACAAAGCAATGAGCTTATTTATCAAAGGGCTTCGAAGCGTAGTTTCAAATTCTGTACCAGAGATCTGTGATTTTATTTTTTTTTTTGAGGTATGCATCCTTGACACAAAATAACTTCAAAGGCCATGAAAATCTATCATATGACTTGTATTTGAGGTGTAAAATGTGGGCATATTTAAATCAGTGCCCATGGAGGTTGTTAAATCGGGTGTTGCGCATCCACGGAAAGCTGCTGCAAAGCTGCATTTGAAACAACAGCTCAGCTTTTAAAATGTGCTTGTGCCAGCTTTTATAAAGAGTAAGAAACAATCATTTCCTTTCATGCCAGGCTTGCATTTGCCTTGTTTCTTATTCATCACTCGTCCTGTTCCTGCACCATGTTCTCTCTTGCCTTCACCTGGCCAACTCCTGGCTTAGCAGCAATGTTGTGGCCCATCTTAAAAGTATGCACCTTAGAGCCAGCAGCATCTAACAGAACTCAGCTGCTCTTACTCAAGTTCTAAAGCTCAACCTTCCACGGGATGTGCTTGTTCTCCTCACCATCTAAGTTCATCATCCAGCATCTTGTGTTGATGCCATAAATGAATATTACCTCCCAGGCATGGAGGAACTCCACAGCAACCTTCTCTTCAGATGCTTTCTCTTTCCATGCTACTCCCCATCGCTGCACTTGCTGCTCTTTGGACATACTGGTCTTCTCCTGACTTGGCAGATTTCTTAGAGACATTTGCTGCCAGGGGCATGTGTCGGTTCTTTCAGAGGTACTTGTCCTCTTCTTACCTTCCCACCTGCTCCAGTTCCTTCCTTGAACTCAAGTTTACTAAATTATTTTTGATATTATGGATACCCAAATGTGCGTGGTGGTAACTTCCATCTCCTAACACTGTTTCTCACAATCCATTCTGCCTTTGTCTCTGATGTCAACTCTGCTGTCCTTGTGAAAGTCAAGGCTTCAGGTTGATTCAGCTTTTCAGCCTTACTGAACTAACTACCTTTACTCCCATTTACCCCCACACAGTACCCCTTTCATCTCTCGATGTTCTCTCTTTTGAATAAGGATTATTTTCTCCATGACCTCATTGTATTCCTTTTCCCTTCCACTCTTCTGGCAGCCAAGCATGTATGTCCACTCTGCCAAAGAGCCCCATGCACATGGGTGTGCTTTTCCATGGTGCTTCTGCATGTGGTTGGTGATCTTTCTTCCATCTATCCCTACTTCTTGCCTCCTCTTCTTCCTCCTAGTGAGCCCAGAAACACCTTGTTTCACTTCTGGCCCCCAGCATGCCATAGCTGTCCCCACAGGGATGCGCAAGGATGCAGCCAGCTGGTCTCTGCTCCAGGATGGTCCATTCACTCAAGGGCCGGTTCTGATGGGGATATAGGAACCTCCTCATTCAACATGCTCCCACCAGCCTCAGGAGCAAACACTGAGCATCTCCCTCTGCTCCATGTGGTTGTCAGCCTCAGGTTCAGACTGAAGTCAGTCCTTGTCTCTAAGTTTTACCTGACTGTGAGGAGCTGGAAACAGGGATGTGCAGTCCTTGACTGGCAGCAGGGTGCTTAGCAGCCAGGGAGAGAAGTCCCGGGTTCCCACCATGACAAGGGACCACCTTAGAAGGAATGTGGTGGCCTGTCTGTCCAACCCATATAAGGAAAATACTTCAGATGGGGCAGCCAGAGCCATAAACAAAGGATGCTTCTGTTGCACATTGGATGTGCCTTAGATCTGCATTAATAGAAAGGGGTTTGGTTTTGGTTTTATTCTCTGTTGTTAGAAAGAAAAAACATTTTCACTGTGCCAGGTAGAAGAAAGAACATAGTGAATACTGAGGTGAGATCATTATATGACTTCATGAGTAGTCATGAACTGCTACAATTGAAGGAAACTATCGTTTGCCACCTGTTATTTAGCAGACGGGCACAGCTGAAACTCGGCTCCAGTGCAGACTTTATTGTTTCTCTGTCAAATCCTGAGAGGCTGAGATACCTCCCAGGAGACCACTAATCACTGCTGGGGTTGGGTGTTGCGGGCAGCACTAAGTGAACCTTAAAAGCTTCAGTGGTTCAGATTAGCATCAAAGAGCTTCCCCAGGGTTCCAGGTCATGCTAAACCTTTAATAAAAATCCTGCACTGAGACTCAGTATGAAAGCAAAGAGTGGGCAGGTTTATTGGCAGCATCTGACATGACCAGTCCCCTTCCTAAAATTAAACTCCTGGTATTTTGTGTCAGCACACATTTGGGCTGGACAAATCCTGGTTAGTCCCTCAGGAGCTCTGTTCTCCCTTCCTCCAAAGCGCCAGTGACACCCAGGGATGGTCTTTCTCTAAAGCACCATTTAATCTCAGATAACATTAGGAATTCATTCATCAAAAATGAGGAGCAACGAAAACCAAGTTTCCAATGGAAAATACAAGTAGAAAAAGCAATGAGCAGAAACCCACATGGTTCCTCAAGTTTGGGGGGTTTTAACCTATTTTCTATAGTACAGTAAAGAAAACACATCATTCTGTGGGCAGCTCAATCGAGGATGCCCTCTCTTCCCATCAGCAGACCATCTGGTTTGCCATAAGGTGTGATACTGCCTGATCCCATCCCCACGAGAGGGATTTGTTGATGTCTAATAAAAGCTGTGCACTCCCTGCGTGGGAGTGAGAGAGGGAATGATTCACCAGGTTTCACTCTCCTCTGACCATCCACTGGAACTTAGGGAAACTTAATAGTTTTGAGACTCCCAGCCCGCTATTAAATTTGTTACAATTTGCCAGGTGGTTTAAAAATTGTTGGTGAAGAGGGGATGCTGGACAAACACATGCACTGAATAAGCCTTGTTCCCTTAGGATATCACACTAAACATGGAAATGGTCCTAACTAGTTGGAGAGGATCTCATCAAAGATGAGGCAATCGTTTGTCTTGGAGTCCTGGGACCAAATCTGTATGAACATTCTTGTTTGCCAAGAGCCAGATTAGTACTTGGAGCCTCCTCCACCAGAAAGCTTGGTCACAGCCTCCCTCAACTCCCTTATGGGCTGGCTACACGTTGCAGAGCAGTAATCAGCCTGACGCTGTCTTGGAAACCCTACCCTGGCTCCCTTTGCCTGACACAGTACCTAATCCATAACCTCATGTTTTAACCTTGATGCCATCCCTCAAAAAATAATAATTAGAAAGCATGTGGGAAACCAATTTACAAAAGGTTGGCAACCTCTCTCCCACATCCGACAGAGGGTTTGCCCCATCCAGCTGCCCTGCCCTGTCTGCAGGCGGGCTGATCCCCATCCAGCTGGGTGCAGAAAGTCTTCACAGAGGTTTTAACACCCCATGGATCTGCTTAACAGGTGGAGCAGAAAAGATTAGGGAGAGCTGAAGCAGACCAGCCCTTCCCCTGGCAGTGTGCACAGCTCCTTTCTTACAGGCAACTAGCCAAGCTGGCTGGAAGGAGGTCATGTCTCAGGCCCAAGCCTTCTGGGACTTTCTGACCTGACCCTCTGTCAGATGACTCTTGGATTAGCCTTATTTTGAATAAGAGACAGCCAGGATGAGTAGAGTGTTGCTAGCAAACCAGTTTTCAGCAGTAGGAGTGAGCTTCAGTTCTAAGCACAGTGGAAACCATGCTGGAGCTGACATTCCTACCCTAGGTGGGTTCTAAGTGCCAGAGGTTTTGCTTACAGGGGACTGTGGATCTCATGTCACTAGTAGGTGCTTTCCTTCCATCATATTCTTAAAGTCTTTCTTTGGATTCTTCTGTTTCTCCCCACTTTTTCCTGTTCCTGTCCTCACCTGGGTCACTCCTAGTATCTTGGCTTGTCCACCTAGCAACAATGGGGTCTACATCACCCATACAAAAATGGTAAGATCATCTTTCTGAGAGATTATTTTGAATCTGGGAAGATGCAGGGCTGGGTGTTAGAAAGAAAGCAGGGTTTTCCTTGCCTTGGATGGAGCAGCAGTAGCTGGACTAACACTGCGCTGTGGCAGGAGTGAGTTACGAAGGCATCCTGCAGCAGTTCATGGAAGCATAGAAAATAAGCTTGAAAGGGAATGTGACCCAATCCATACTGCTGTCCTCAGCTGCACCTAACTTCTTCTGGCAGAGAGTCACCATTTGAACAGACAATCTTCCAGGATGTTTTGGGAGGAATGGAGCAAGCAGTTGGAACCTCTCTGAGCACAGCCCTTTGGCTGAATATAGCCCACACTTGTCCTCAGTTGCCCTAACAAGTATATGGGCAGCTTCCATTAAAAGAACGAAGAGGAGTTAAGAGGAAACTATTTGGGAAGGGTCACAAAGCCAACAGGATGATGTGGGGATAGCAAGAGATTATTCTAGACTTCAGGAACCTCGGAAAAGTAGAACAAAGTCCATGTGATTGTCTCAAAGATCCTGTTCCTGTGAGCTGGAGGAGTATAAAAGCTGCTGGAGGTCAAAACAGTGGCTGGTGTTTGCTGAGAGGCTGCATTATGTGGAGCACTCAGTCCTGGTCTGTAGGCATGGAGTGGTGCTCCAGGCTGTCCTGCCTGCCCAAAGCTCAGCATCCAACCTCATGGCCTGGAAACAGGCTGGGAAAAGCAGGAAGTCTTCTAGGAGCTCTGCAAAGAGAATCTTGAAATAGGCAAAAGCTTCAACAGTTTAAACTTGACGGACCATGGGCGAAGTGGGTATGTGAAAAGAGGAAAATAATCAATTATTTTAATTCCAGAATAATAAACTTTGTCGATAAGAGGAACAAATGGAAAAAAAAAGTGTTCCTTGTAAGAATGAATTGGACAAAAGTGGTATTGCCTAAGCGTAGCCAGATGGGTTTTTAATGGAAATGTTACAACTGCTGGCTACCACATGCTGAGAAAGGAGATAGCAAGTGAAAGAGATAAGGGTGGTGCTTTATGCTAATGGCAACATTACCTGTTTTAGAATGAGGAGTAGCTCAGAGCAGGCTGTATGTAGATCAACGTGCTAATTAGTAAAGCCCAAGAGGGAGTACTCTGTGCACTCCTGTGTGTATAACTGACTACCTCATCAAACGAGGCCCGGGACAGATGTCTCTCTACGGGTTTATTTGCAACGTGTGAACAGAAAGCTATATTTGCATAGAGAATTTAATTCTAGGACACATCTGTGGAGATTGCCTGCAGGCCACAGCCAAGTCTCACGGGAGTTTCTAAGTGTACTGGATGATAATTTCCCAGCAGAGGATGCATCCATCCAGCACACGCTGTCTCCCTTTCAGATTCATGGTGATGGGTAAAGAAGAATTTGTTGCTGAGCTACCAGCAGTGAGTTGCCTCATTGCAATCAGCGTGAGCAAAGTCAGGACAGTTGTAGGAAGTCATATATGCCAGATCCTGGAAGAGAGGTGTTACTGCTAATGACTGGCAAGTATGGGTTCTCAGTCCACAAAAATCAGCTTCAAGCCCACTTTTCTCATCAGTAACCTTGAAGTAAGTATAAAATAGTTGTATGCACCTTGAAGCAAATAATATGGGCCATACCCATGATCAGGGAATGGAGCATCTCTTGTATGAAGACAGGCTGAGGGCGTTGGGGCTGTTCAGCCTGGAGAAGAGAAGGCTCTGGGGGGACCTTATAGTGACCTTCCAGTACCTGAAGGGGCCTACGTGAAGGTGGGGGAAGGTCCATTCAAAAGGGTTTGCAATGATGGGACGAGGAGCAGTGGTTTTAAATTGAGAAAGGACAGGTTTAGATTGGATATTATAAAAAAGGTCTCTAATCTGAGGGTGATAGACAACTGGAATGGGCTGCCTAGAATGGTGGTAGAGGCCCCATCCCTGGAGTCATTCAAGCTCAGGCTTGGTGGGGCTCTGAGCAACCTGCCCTAGGTAGAGATGTCCCTACTTGTGTAGGGAGGTTGGACCAGATGACCTCTAGAAGTCCCTTCCAGCCTAAAACATTCTATGATTCTGCGATAGCCCCAAAAGCAGGTGCTTTGTCTCGAGCAGCAATAACTCCCAAGAAGGACCCAACAGGCATAACATCTAAATAACTCTGTACAAGATAAATGAGGTGTTGGGGATGAAGAGACAGAGGCGCATCAAAGCAGTGCAAGCAGGTGGTTTACCCTTCCTATCGGGCATTGTTGTGATGGACACTGAACCCCTCTGGGTAGTTCTGCAGTCTAACATTTCAACAAGATGTTTAAAGAGAGCAGGGACTGAGCCAAGCTGAGCTGTGGAAAACAGCTGGAGAAAACCATATCCAGCCTTCCCCAGGCAGCTCCAAATGAGTTCAGCCTTTGCTTTCCCTTCCTACGACCCAGTCTCAGGTTGATCCACGCTGCTGCTGGGCTACAGTTACACCCTGGTGTGGGGTGATAGGTTCTCAGTACAGGGTTACCAACTGATCTCTAGGTACAGCAGGATCCTTTGGGATGAAAGGGGCCTCATTCCTGAACAGATAATAACAAAACACACCTTAACTAGGGGCTTTATGCCCTCACCTGTGCCTCTCCAGACCCCTGTTCCTGCCTGCCCTGCCACACAAATCCTTCTCCGGTGTGTACCTGTAGTGCAGCACATGCTTTCCTGCCTTCAGACAAAACCTGGGCATTTTCCTGGAGTCCCTAACATCCTGACGGCAGCTCTATGTTGTTCAACAACGCCAACTGACAACCAGAGGGACACCCCAGCTCTCAGAGGGCTGCAGAGCTCACTGGGATGAGGTCGCAGTCCTGCTTGTGCTTGGTGAGGAATAAGAGGTGATGCACGTGCACACATCTGTAGCAGTTGCCGTGGAAATGTCAGTACTCCCAGAGCTTTGATATTTTTTGAGAGCTAAATCCAGGAGGAAAAATGAAGTGTGCACAAAGCAGTGATTTCTTGTTATTGCTGTTTACAGGGAGCTTAATGATATGTGTGACTCGGTGGGGCAACGTGAGCGCTTTCTGTTAGCTTTGGCAGGAACCAGAAATAAGGCACCCAGCTTTCGTTCCTGTGTGAACAGCCAGGTTCCTGCTCCCCACCCTTCCCTCCCTGCTGTGAGACTTTTCAGTTTATCATCCTGGTTTTACAGAGCCAGAGACTGGATCAGAAAAGCCAGTCCAAGAGACTGCATGTTCTCTGAAAAGATCAGACCTCTGGAGATACTGATATATAGAGGACCTTCATCACAGCCACTGTGAGGTGCAGGTGCTCTGCACCTCTGCAAATCAGAGTACTGCTTTCAGTGCCAAAATACAGAATTAATCCATGTTAGGAACTCCAGCTTTTGGTCTGCTGGCTGCCAGGACTGGGCCTTGGTCTCTCAAGGCTGTCTGAGGTGCTTTTCATTCTCCTTGAAGATGGCAGTAAGAAGGCTCCTAGCTCCTTCACTTGTTCCAGACAGGATCCTCTGCCCACCAGGTGCAGGACTGACCTCCAACACATCTGCCTTCATTGCCCATCAGTGCCCAGAATGGAAAATGCTGGAGGACGGTGTGTTAGACTCCCTGAGGAAGGGCACATCCCTCAATTTTGTTCAGAAGACAGGGGAGTGGAGAGGTCCTACTGCATCTTCCCTACTTTCTCATCTGGGATGTCAGTCAAGTCTAGTAAAAGGGAGTGGGAGCTGCTGCCAGAATCAGTGGCTACAAACTGGATGCTTTTACAAGGCTGGAGAACTATTGGGTTTGTGTGTTTACAACAGCACCATGTGGCACAGGGTGCCTAACAGGGCTGCACAAACCTCTCCACTCTTGTTTAGGCCAAGGCTGCATCTGGTCCATGGGTCTGCAGGTTTGGGAATGGGCAGGAGTGAACAATTAGCTGTGTTCATGCCAAGGCCTGGCAGAGTCAGATAATGAGGTAAACAGAAGTGTATAAAGCACAGCCTTAAGCCTTTCTGTGAAACCCTTTCCAGTAGCACCTGGCACTTCACTGCGGGCTGGGAGAGAAAGTCTGGTGCTGGAACAGACGTTTTGGCTTTCAGAGTCAGAGAAGAAAATCATAGAATTGTTGTTGTTGGAAGAGACCTTCAAGATCAAATCCAGTAAAACTGAGTGGATGTCTTGGGAGAGAGCAAGAAGTCAATGAGGGCATCAGGGCTGTGGGAGGCAGGACAGGGAAACAAATGCTGAGAGAGGTGGTGGGTCTGTTCACATGACACTGAGTGTTGCTCACGCACACATACCTATTTGCAGTAGTCATATTGGCTACCACTAGCCATGGGGCTGCACAAGCAGGTCGCAGAGCACAGGCTGGCCACCCTCGCATTTACTCACCTTCTCCGGCCGGTTTTGCTACACACGTGGGATTTTTGTGCTGCCTCAGCTGCAGGCAGGGCCCAAGAGAGACGCTTTA
>VWZY01008830.1:454516-470390 GCA_013399075.1 Chloroceryle aenea
GGGGGGCAGACCTGGCACAGGCAGGATGGCACCCAGACCCACGGTATGTCCGGGCTTCTGCCAGAGGGAGACTTGCAGCTGATATTTCAGAGGTGGCTCTGCTAATTTTGGACACTGATCCTGATGTTTGCAGGCTGGGTCCTGTAAGCAGCTTCTCAAAATCTGGAAATCAGTTTCCGTGAGCTGAGAACGATGCCCATAGCCTTTCTGTTATTTGAATCCTGAGTAATCTTTATGAAGAATAGCAAGTTTCAGACCACATCCTGGTGACCACGCTTCATTTTAATTTACTCTTTCTTTGCTCATGTAATGATGGGATTTTTCCAAAGAAAGAACTTGTGAGGAGAGCACATCAAAGTGCTGGGAGTAGCAATGGGGAAGGATGGAGCGTCGGCCAGGTGCCGGGTGTGAACACATGGTATGTTTGGCCAGGGAGCAGCCCTGAGGAACACGATATGGATAATTTTAGAAGCAAATAGGGAGTGAGCTATTGCGCTTCCTTCTCAGCTGCCAACGACGGGAGACTTGCTTATGGTCGTGTACTGGAAGCTAATTAAAACTGGTGACAATGGTAATTGAGTAAGGATGCTTGAGGATAAGTATGACCTCATGTCTAAAATGGTAATGAGGCCTATTAAAATCCTCACCAAAAGAGAAATGAAAGAGGGAACAGAGGCAAAGGTGGCATGGGAGCGGGAGCAGGAGCAGGTGGGGACAATACCTGGCAGCCAGGATGGATGGGGAGCACAGAGGTGCTAGGTTTTTAAATCTCCTTAATAAACAGCCCGCTCCTCAGCTAGCCACGATGCTGCTTGGGCCAAGTTGTCCAAAGTACTTTGGTATATGTGTAATTCAAGTGCCTTCCTCCCCTGCTTGCCCAGGCCTGGAATCCTGTCCCATTAAGCAATGGCAACATTTGTTGCCCTTTGTTGTTGTCTTCACTTGCTGGTTCTTCCCTGGAAGAAGGGAATGCACCAGGAAGTTGGCAATGGCTGCCAGTGTGGGGAGGAGTCCTATAAAGATACGCCCTGAAATTGCACCAGTGTGGGAAAAGGTGTTGGCAGAGGAAAGCTGTGGTGAACTTGAGGTGCCAGGGTGCCGCTCTCTGTCTCCGATTGGCACGGCACCCGATTTCAGCTCTACAACTGGGATGTAGGGGCTGGGGGCTGCCTTGACCCTGGCATGTGTTGATTTGCAGGGTGGTGTAGCAGGGCTTGGGATGCCACCGTGCTCTGTGGGGACCCACGCCTTGTGCTGACTTGCCTTACCGCAGAGGACACCGTGAGGGACGCTGGGAGGCGGGTGTTCCCTGTCCTGGCTCTGGATGTGCACCACGTCACTTTGGGTAAGCTCAGCCTTGGGCTGCCAGACCCCTTCCCAATGGCCCTGCTGGTGGGTGGAGATATGATGTATGCTGAAGGCAGCTTCTCGCTGAAGAAAGCTGACCCCCAACCTTCTGGCAGGGGCGAAGGTACATCTGGATGACGGCTGAGGATGTGCTATGGAGTCGGGATTCAACTGCTCTGAGCTCTGCTCTGGCAGCTCCAGTTTTGGCAGCCAGGAGCAGCAGCAGCGGGTGCTGCAGGAGCTCTGCGCTGTCACAGTGGTACGTACGGAGATGGGGGAGCATTCTGGGGCATGAGGCTTCCTCTGCAGAACTGGTCTTAGCTGGAGGGATTGAGGGGCACAGTCACCAAGCAGTCTTGGTCCAGCCAAAGGCTGTATGCTGTCACCTCCTGGGATGGCCTCTGAGACAAGCCCTGGCTAGATGACACCCTGCAGTTAGGCAGAAGGTGAGGAAGCAGCCATGACAGCCAGGTTGTGTCAAGCAGCTCTCTCATGTGTTGGCCAGTGTGACAGCTGCTTAGGAGTGGTCTGGGATGGCCTCCTCTGCCCTTGACCTTTCCCATCCCCTGGAACTTCAAAGTGCTTTTCAAATATGAATAGAGCAGGATTTAATTAAAAGTCATCATCTATAGTAAATGGTACCTCTACCCCCACCACTAAGCCAGTAGAAATGACACTGGGATCCACTTAAGTTGCAGTTGGCTCCCTGTGAGGCTGCTGGATGGACCGGTGAGACTTGGCCTGTTTGGCTCTCCACCATGTCCTGCACAACTACGGGCCTTTAATTAGAAGACCATAAGCTGCTTGGCTCCTCTGGCTCTGGCAGCTGCCTTACAATTAATATTCCCCCTGCTAGGGCCAGGATTTACTCTGCTCAGTGGCAAACAAAGCGCTCCATCAACTTCAAGTAGCATCAACATCCAGGGAAACAGCGGTTGGGAGGGTTGGAAGGGTGGGGGAAAGAAAAGGTGGAGATGACAGGGGTGTTTCTGATCCCAGAGTTGTTATTGGGAAGAAGGTGCAGTAATGTTTTCAAGCAGCAGCCAGAGGTGTAAGGATATTGCTGGTGGTGAAGTGTGGGAGCCCTGGGATTCCAAGTCCACCCTGCTCACCTTACTGGCAAAAGCCAGGTGTTACCCTTGGGCTCGACCAGGGGGCCACAGAAATAGGGTGATGTTAAAGCCTTGTAACAGCCCCATCAGCTCCTCTGAGCCCCAGCTAGCACCAGCCATCATCCATGCTGACCGATGGGTTTTTTCCATGAGTCCTGGTGTAAGGGGAGGGGCACTGACCTGACTGACCATCTCCACTCTCTGGTGTGGTCTTCATTTTCCAGAGCACCAAAAGACTTCCCAGGGGATGGGGAGAGAGAAGAGGAAGTGAGGAGCAGTTTACAGGAGGGAGATGAATATCCTCCCAGGGATCCCTCCACGCTGCTGCCAAGTGGGGCTGATCTGTGCACGCGGCTGTACTGCAGTGTAACCCAGCAGCAGGAGCTCTCAGCTGTCTGTCTGTCCCAGCCTGGGGTTTGCTTTACCTGGCAGCCCTGTGACCAGCATGGCACCAACATGTGAGCTGCCAGGAGCCCGTGGTTCAGCCTGTGCTTGCATAGCAGTGACACATTTTTGGTTTAAGAATTACATGTGGGCTTTGATTCTCCGAGCTGTTCCCAGTTCTTGCTCACCCAGAGCAGCCTGGCTGGGGAAAAGGGAGACGAGACATTGGCTCAAAATGACTGCCTTACTTCTCCCTGCAGATTTTTTTCTATCAAGGCTGGAAGCAGAAATGGCTTGGAGCTTGAAGGAAGAACTGGGAGTTTGGGACAGTGGCAGCTGCTGGGAGAATAGCTTTCTGCCATAGAAATTGTGTGCAGGTGACCTGGAATAAATAAGAAAGGGCTTAGCACCAGAGAAGTTAGTGAGGGACTGTGTGATCCTGGCTCAGTCCCCATCCTCCTCCTTCCCCTTAAAGGGGATGCACCAGCAGTTAAGTAGAAGTAATGCTTTTCTAAAGGAAAAAAAAAAAAAGTCAGTTAAAAAAAAAAGTCAGTAACGTGCACCCATTTGTGTGTGCAGTTGTGAACACCCCACCCTCCCGGTTAAAAAGATCCACAGCAGAAATAGGTTGCTTATTTCATGTAGGATTTTTTTTTTTCCCCTATCCTATTTTAATAGGGAAATAGCAGAGACTATTTTTAAATGGAGATTCAAAACCATAAGGTTGCTTGTGTGCAAGGAGAGGGGTGCCTCCATCATACCTGCTTTGGGAGTGTCCCTCAAAAGCCAGTTCTCAGCTGATGTCTACCTAGGACCAACTTTCCAGCCAGCTGGGAGACGGGTGGAGCCCAGCTTGGTGTGTCACTGCGTAACACATCTGAAAAACGCTGTCCCACTCCCTTTTCTGTGTTTTCTGCACCGACTGGCAGCTCTGCTGCTGGCTCCCAGACACGTCAGCCAGGTGGTTGGTTATCTGCTGCATGTAGAGGTAAGGGTGGGGGCCGAGGATGCCCTACCCAACTTTCCAAAGTGTGCTAGTAACTGTGGTATCATGAGAGCTTTCTCCAGAGGTTTATTTCCAGAGAAGGACAATGGGGAACCATCACCATCATTTTTCCCTCTCCCATGACCAGGGCTGCCTGAAGTGTATGAATCACTTGTACAGCTTCATTATGTATTTGGCTAGATGGCCCTAAGAGGAGAACCCCTGCACTGCCCTCTCCCCCTGTGTGCTCAGCCAGTGGCAGACTGTGTCCATCTACACACTTCCCTGTAGCCCTGCCTGCAGGTCTCTGTCTGGTGCCGGGGTGTTTGTTCTTCAGGAGGGGTTTGGGAGATGTGGTTTCTGGCTGAGCAGGAGCACCTGTGGGAGCAATCATGCCAGAGTAGGGACCAACTTCACTGGGAGCTCCAGCAATGTCGTCTTCCTCCTCACCCCTTTTTGCCTCCCTTAGACATCTTCTGACCGCAGTGGGAAGAGCTCCCCGTCCTTCTCTGCTGCTCTTCTGGGAGTTGTGTGGACCTTCCTGACTGGAGGAGTCCTGCTAGTGCTCTTCTTTTTTGTCTTCACAATTCGCTTCAGGAAAAACAGGTAAGGGCTTCCCTCTTCTGTTGTGAGAATTCCCCTGAGCTGGAGGAGTGGAGTTGGGCTCCTTCAGGACCAGGCTCTGAGCCACCTATGGGTCAGGATGGTAGAAGCCTGAAGGAGTGGCAGTAAGGACATTACAAGGGGTATTGCAACTTTCTCCATCACACCCACACCACACAGTCTGCACAATGTTGATCACTGGTGGAGACAGTCCTGGTTGGACTTCTCCCTTCCTCCACAAGGCAAGGAGCTGTAGACAAGACAGAGCATGGATGCCCTCCAGCATGGCATAGGTAGCAGTGGGTGGTCTCATGCCAAAGGTGCTATTCAATAAAACCATGAACGAGAGTAAGCAGAAAAAAGGCTTCTCTCCTCCATTCCACAGTCTTGAGAGCATCCCTCTGGGCAGCACAGCTCCATGAGCAAAGCCATCATGGTCTCCACAGTGAGCAGATATCCCTCCCGCTGTTGGGCCACTTGTAGTTTCAAGATATTGCTAATCTTTTTCTGACCTTGGTGGTTGTCCCTGTTGGTAGGGAACATGACCTCCATTAGTGAGAGAAGCTAATGGTGAAGTGCAGACTTCCCCTGGTGCAGCATAAATCAAGCAAAAGGTCCGGTGACTCCTTATAGCTTGAACTGACAGAGCTTATCCTTCCTCAGCAATTCTAGATGTCTCACCTGCCTCCTTGCCACCTTCTCCTCAGCTTCAGTGGTCCATTGGTCTCTCAACAGCTTCCCTTGTAGTGTAACACCCCTCTCCCAAACTTCACCTAGCACAACCTTCGTGCTCCACGTGACATTGTTTTGTAGAGAGGTACGTCTGTGTGGAGCTCGAGCTGCTGCTGTTGCAGTGCTCTGGTTGTGTTAAGGAACTTAAGCCCTCTTGTAACCGCTGTGCAGTCAGGAGGGTCCTGCTTGTGAGGGTTTTTCTTGAGCCCTGTTCCTGCTGCTGTGCAGTAGCTGCATGATCTGCATCCCAGATTCAAGCCCTTGATTTACTGAAGCAGAGTGGTATTGAGTTCTGTGGCAACCTTAATTGATTACCAAATAATTTAGGCCCCTGCAGGTATTCTCAGAGCAAGCTGTAATGAATGTGAGTTATTTATTTGTGCTGCAGCAAATAAATACTGGTCTGCCTGCAGAACCTGGGAGGGCAAAGGAGACCTTTTTCAGTGTGCTGCTGGGAGAGTGAGCTGATGAATATCTTTCCCCAGAGCCTGAGGCACGGCGAGGAAGACAGGGAGGGAGAAAGCCAGTTGAATTCCAGGCTCTGTGTCTGCAACACAAGCCAGGAAGGAGCTCAAGGGTAGAGAAATGTGTTGCCTTAGCAGCAGATTGAAGGGACAGAGCTACGTGGAGGGGGTGGTAGGAGCTACAGCTTTCACTTGATGGGCTTGCTGGAGAAGGGTGAGAGGTCAGGAGAGATCGGTGGGTTGATTCTCCCCTCCCTGAATACAGTTACAGGATTATGAGTGATGGGGTGAAATTACAGAGGGGAAGCTGTAACCTGAACATTTCTGGCAGCTCCATGAAGTTGAGACTGTGCTGAGGGTAGAGGTATTTTCTCAAAGGAAGGAGCAGTGGGAAGAACCTGTTCCTGGATGCATTTGTAGCAGTTGTACCCAAAGCTTACTGTTGGGGACAGTCACCCTGAGCTGTATTAGTGAGGTTTTCCACTTCTGCCTCATTACAGCAGAGGACAGTGGAGGAAGATCTTGGCCTTGAACCTAGGGGGCTGAGCTGGATGCTGTGCTGTGTGCCACCTGCGTGACCGTGGGGCTTTGCTTCCCCTGGCTCTGTGCTGCTGCAGGGCTGTGTGGCTACAGCACATGCTGGCACCACTGCACAGCTCTGTGTGCCTGGCACAGGCACTGGTAGCAGAGGAGACCTGGCCGTGGTGACCCTGTCTGCTTTGCTGCTCATGACTTCCCACAATTCTGTCCTTAAATATGATGGCTGAAGCTGCCTCAGGATGCTTTTCTGTGCTGCAGATCCACGCAGGGGTAGAGGTGCCATGGGGCAAGCCTGGTACCCACCTCTTCTGGGAATAAAGAACCTTGCTGTCCCACAGGAGTGTCAGGGTAGGGCAAAATGAATACCATGGAGGGGATGGGATATGCACCATGGAGCAATGGCTGAGCTTTTGGATGAGCTTGGAACAACAGAGGCTGAGGGGGCGGGGGGATGATGACAGTGTGTTAGCATCCCTTATAGTCATCGTCATGCCTGTAAGGGGACCTTACCCCTGTGCTGCCAGGTCATGACGCTCAATAACTGTCAATGCCTTCCCTGCTTTGTTTCCTGGAGGATCGTGAAGATGTCCAGCCCCAATCTGAACATTGTGACTCTGCTGGGCAGTGGCTTGACATACACTAGTGCTTACCTCTTTGGGATTCAGGAGCAGAGCCTGCCATCTGGAGACTCAGTGGAAAAGCTTATTCAGGTGAGCGGGGAGTTTGCTGGGATGGGTTCCTTCACATGTGCACACACATGCATGTACATGCATGTTTGCATGTGCCCTCTCCTAGCTGCAGCCTGTCACCGCCTCACTGCGGACATCTCCAGCTGGGCTGTGGTTCCCTCATACACAACTCGCACCCAGATGCGTTCTGTCTGAATGGCAAACTGCAGCCGCACTGGGGAGGGGCTGAGGTGGTGGGAAATGCCAGGCAGGTCCCCAGGGGAGAGGGCATTGCCTGCAGTAGCTGCCCCACAACTGTGCCATAGGGAGAGGGCAGCCTGAAGGGAGATGTCATCCTCTGCACAGACACTGCCTGGAGTGTCTCAGGTGCCACGAGGTTGCAGGTGAGTTTTTTGACTCCAGAAAGGATCTTCATGAAATGCTGACCTATGTGATGAACCCCTTGCAGGCCAGCAGCACCAGGTCAGAACAGACCGGGGACTGCGTTCAGAGGGTTGTGATCAGTGGTGCAGAGTCCAGATGGAGACCTGTATGTAGTTGTGTTCCCCGGGGGTCAGTTCTGGGTCCAGTCTGACTCAACACCTTCATCACTGACCTGGATGAAGGGGTAGAGTACCCTCAGTAAGTCTGCTGATGATACTANTGGGCATGTACCCGGGTGGGAGAATGGGCTGTGGGGAGAGCACACCCTGCCATCCTGCTCTGCTGCTGGGCTGGGGATAATTAACAGAGGTGCCAGTGAGTGATTTATTGGTGCTGGGTCCCTCCATGCCCCTGCTGCTCGAAAGCTGCCTGGATCTCCCTCCCTGCTCCTCTGACAAGAGCCTCTCAGGCTGGGGAGGCAAAGGCAGCAGGAGGCATGCCTGCAGAGGAGTAAGTGCCTTTTCATTTATTTAATGTATTTCACCCTGTGGTCAGCTTTATAGTATTCATCATGACCCTTCAGAAGCCAGAAGACCATAGACACATCTCCACCCATTGTTATTGCATCCCCGGGTGGCAGCATGTGATGTGTCCCTGCGAGCCCCACAGCTGCCCCTTCAGCCCCCTTGCTCTGCCCCTCCGCAGGTGCGGCTCTGCCTGCTGTGCGTGGGGACTTCCCTGGTGTTCGGCCCCATCCTGGGGAAAAGCTGGCGGCTCTACAAGGTGTTCACCCAGCGGGTGCCAGACAAGAGGGTGGTGAGTACACAGTACCTGGGGGCGGGGGGCAAATGACACAAGGGAAATGAACACCAGCAAGTCCCAGACTGGTGCAGGATAGCAGAGAAAGCTGGCATGTGACAGGGATAGGTGTCAAAATCACAGGTCTGGTTTCATACCTAGCTGGGCATGGGCTCCTCATTTATTCCTGTGCAATGAGGCAGGAGCTTTTCCACTCTACAGGCAAGGGGGTGCCCTGCCAGGCTGCCTGTTCCCTGGTGGAGTTTCAGCTCCATCACCGATCGAGGTCTTGTTCTCATTTTACGTTGGCGTTTGTGTCCAGGTCTGGGCTGATTGTTTTTGTGGGATGAACATAAACCAGGTGTCCTCAAGGGCATCTTGTATCGGGCCATCCCCAGATGTACCTGATCCCCTCAGGGAGGGAGGGAAAGAGGGAGCACATGCTCGGTGCTTCCCTGCAGCACTGAGGGAAGGGGATACAGCAGCTAGGAGGGAAATGGGAGCCTCCTATATACATTTGTGCATGTAACAGTGCACTTACAGCTTTGAGTGGCCACTTTCCAATGGTGAAAAAGTACATCTCAGATGAAAGGTGAGATGAGAGGGTTTGCAGGGGAACCAGGATTCTCATCACAGGCACCGTGATCCATGTTAAACTTGCAAAATTATAAGCATATCAGCTTTCTGCCACCACCACCCTTTTTGTCTCTGCTTGTGATATGGTCAAAAGGGATGATACTCTTGTTTTAGAAGAGCTGATTCCTGTCATAGCATTTACCAGCCAGCCATGCCATTAGGAAATCACCTGACCTGTCCCAAAGCCTGACCAGGTCTCCAAGAGTTTAGGAGTTGGACACAGAGATCCTGTGGCTCAGATGTCACTGGACTCCACTCTGGGGGAAGTATTAGGACATGTCCCTTGGAAGAAACAACCAGAAAGAGACCCAAGGGGGTGGAGATCATTGGTGTCCATTTGTCCCCCACAGTAACACTATTTGTGTGCTTGCAGATTATCAAAGACCTCCAGCTGCTGGCGATGGTGGCAGTATTGGTTCTGGCAGATGCTGTGTTGCTCTTGACGTGGGTATTCTCTGATCCAGTCCAGTGCTTCCGAAGCCTCAGCGTCTCACTGCGGGTAAAAGGATGAGGGGGGTGGTGGAGAGTTGTGCCATGTCCTTCCTAATATCTGTGGACAGAGTTGGTGGATGGTCAGGCTCTTGGAGGTGGTGTTTAAAACTAGAGAAAGAAAAATAAGCCAGAAAGCTTTCTGGGTGCTCTGCACTGGGTTTATGTCTGGTCTGTCACAGAGATGAAGGTCTGCTGCAAAATCTCCAGGTCTGTGCAAATCACCTGAGTGATACAGGAGAGGACAATGGCATCTGCAGATGCTTTAGAGAAAGGTTTAACCAGTCCTGTTGGCAGCAGAGTGCCAAAATCTTCCTCGCTTTAACCCTCTGCCCCTGGCAGCACCAGCTTTGGCCTTTCCTTTTAGGAATTTACAGAGGAGACCTGCTCAGATGCATCCAACTATCTGTCCACCGGTCTGTGCCTGCTCCTGGGCTGGGGCAGCAGCCTTCACTTCTGCCTTCCCCTTGCCTCCTAGGCGACGGAGAAAGGCATGACCTGCTCGGTGAGCCGGGTGCAGTCCTGCGCATCTCTTTATTCCGATCTTTGGCTCGTTCTCATTTTAGGGTTTAAGGTATGTAACCCCTTTATTGATTCTCAGATCGTATCTCACTTTCTTCCAGTCTCACAGATTAAACCATTTAGCAGCATTTGTAGTTTCACAACCCTCCCAAAATACAGGTCTCTTGCGGATTTCAGCTAATCCTGTTCATCCTGAAAGCCCTCCCCCGTCCAGTCTTTCCCATCTTGATGCTTTCTTGCATTCCCTTGTAAAAGTAGCCACTTTTTTCCTTGCCTCACCATCTCTTTTACATACACCATGTGCACACTGCCTCTGTAGTTCTTTCCCTGCAACCCTCTAATGCCTCATCTATCTTCCTTCTTAAAACTCTCACCTTACTGGTTTTTTCAAGCACACTTTTTCCATAAAGCTGCAGATGACTGCCCACTGTAGTGATATGACTGCCCACTGTAGTGATCCTTCCAGAGTATCAGTCCCTGAGTCCTCTGACTCCAAATCAAGGAGGTGCTGATGACAAGTGAGTGGTGCCTACCTTTACAGGATGTGTATCAGCTTAATTATACCACTGAGGTACACTTTCACTGGTGTGGCTTTGCGTGTGGCCATTCCTATTCCAGAAGAGTTAGTTACACTGATGTAACTATGTAGGTATAATTATTCCTCTAATTATCTGTGGTCTCTCTGGGTTGGCAGAGGCTGGACGCGTTTCAGAAAGCTGATGTTGATGAAGCTTGTGAGATCACAGCCTTTCTTTGGGAATGGCTCCATCTCTGTGTGCAGTACAGACAGTTCCTTCTGACTCACCATCTACCCAGCGTTGTAGGAAAAAGAGCAGAAAGAGACCTCACGACACAGCCAAGTCCTTTTCCCCCCTACACTTCATTTTGAAGATGTTAGTCTAGCCTGTCCTTAAAAGTCCTTTGGTGCTAGGGACTGCAGGTGTTCCCTGGGCTTTCAGGGCTGCGTCTCCACCTCTGATGTTGTTCGCAGTTTGTTTCAGGGTTTAGACAGGCAGTGCTTTTGCCTACAGCTCCTACAAACTGCTTATTGGAATAAAACATCCCCATAACCAGTCCTGGGTATTCTTTGTTAGCATTTCATTGAACCTGACCCTGATCCTATCTACCTATTGGGGGTCATGAAGTTATTTCTTTACAATTTCTCTGGACTCAGTCTGGATTTACACTAATGTGAGAGTAGGCTCTATCTCTATGAGTACTTATCTTCTACAGCATTAAAGTGCTCAGCCCTTTGTGAAGGCGCTCAGTGTATTGCCCTGGTTTTACTGGCACAGAGCAATGAACACAAATTACTTGCCAAGGCCCTACCTGGAATCAGGAGCAAAGTCCTCTGCTCAAGATTAAAACAAACAAACAATCAAAAACTTAGTCCCGTGCTTACTGAACGTCCTAGTTTACTAGACAGCAGTGCTGTTCTCCATGTCCCAGATAGATTATATGAATTTTAAATGCAACTTTGGTGCTGGTTTGGTGTTTTTTTTTCTTGCTTGTGCATAAGTCAGCTTGCCTTTGGAGATGCATTTGGAGGTGCCCCATGGTGAACATGGTTATGAGCAGTGTAGATTCTACAAAGCAAGCTCAGGCATCAGCCTAGTTTCCAGCAAGGCAGGTCTCAGTATTACAACCCCCTTCTTGAGAATCTGTGGTGCTCTAAGGTTGGGAATCTCACCAGGGACTATGGACGTGAACCTCTCTTGGCTGTAAGTGTGTCCCTCCAGACCCGAACCCTGGCAGTGGCCATTGCAGGCAAGCAGCCACAGCACAGAGAGGTCCAGAAGGGCCTACAGAACATCACACCACAGATCACAAAGGAATTAATTCTTGATGTCAAAAAAAAACCAATTTAATGTCTCTTAGTAAAAAGCCAACAGTGGCACTTAGTGGGTAGCACAGGAATAATGTAGGAGTCATGTTCCCTCCATTTTTGGGTCCTTGTAGAAGCAGGGATTTTGTTAGATGGTGTTTCCCATGGATCCCGAAGGCAGACCATGCCTGGTGTTACAGAGGCAGGAAAAAAAAAAACAGTTTCCTGCCAGCATGCCCTGGGGAAGGAGCGATTCAGCCTGATGGGTACCTTAATCCTGAGCATGCTGGGAAGATGCACATGTGGGACACTTGAGGGGCAGCATGGTGAGGAAACCTGCTCTGAAAAAAACCCCGACCTACTCCAGGGGAGGGAGGGCCTCTGTGTACAGAGCACTTCTCTAGCCCCTTTCAGTGCTGCTAGAGTCAGGCAGGAAACGGCGAAGGGAAGGGAGAAGAATTGCACCTGGTGGTTTCCTTGATTTCTATTTAAAGGGGCACCAAGTACATCCTCTTCCCTCCAGTCTAAATCTCCACTCCTTTTGCCTTGCTTTTTCCTTCTCGGTGTCCTTTTGAATCTCCTTCCTGCTCCTTCAGAGGTATGTTGTTGCTCCTTGATGGCACCTCACTGCCCCATCCCCACAGGGATCTCCATCTCTTGTCTGTCTTTGCTGCTTCTGCTCCAGGCTGCCCAAGGGGATGTGTTCATGTCTTGCCTCTCCTGGCTGTGCCTTGCTCCACAGCATCACCTGCTGATCTGACTCGCAGCTCCTTGCACCCCTCAGTTGGGATCCCCAGGGCCTGACAGAGCCTTTGCTCCTGCACTCGCTCCCCAGCCCACTTCTGACCTGCAGCAGCGTGCTGGGTGTTTGCCACAGCGTCACCGCTGCACGCTGAAGGTCTGCATTATAGATCAAAGAGCATTAATTAGGATTGTGCTGAGTGTATCTGAGCTCACCAGGCTTGGTACGAGGTGGGGGTTGGCACCATCATGCTGTAATTTTCCACACTCTGGAAACCTCTTTTTTAATTTAATTATTTTTTTTTCCTTCCAGAGTATCCTCCTGCTGTATGGCACCTACTTGGCTGGTCTGACTGATAACGTCAGCTCTCCACCAGTCAACCAGTCCTTGACGCTCATCGTTGGGGTCAACCTCGTTTTCCTGGCTGCTGGCACTGTCTGCTTAATTCACCGTTTCTTCCGTGCTTGGCACAACTTGGTGTTTGGTTTTACCTCTGGAGGCATCTTCGTGTGCACAACCACAATCAACTGCTTCATCTTTGTCCCACAGGTATGCTGCCATCTCTGTCCACCACTTGGCTGGAAATAGGCACAGTTTTGGGTTTCAACAACAGCTGTGTGGGCCAAAGCACTTATATTCCTGTTTCTTTCCCCAAATGTTCAGGCTCATCTGCACAGCTCCAAGCTCCCAGTGGTGCTTTACCCCCAAGCAAGCCCCCTGAGTCTCCAAAGAGTGCAGGCACTTTGCAGAGATGATGCTCAGAAACTCTTCTGCAAGAGTTTGCCATGGGTGGCAGCCACACAGAGGGCATGTGTGGAGGCAAGGCAGCTGCTGTCCTCCTCCTCCATGTGGGTGGTGGGGTTGGTCCTTTACGCAATTGTCCTCTCCTCACACCCTACGTGCCCACTCCCACTGAGGGTATCTGCCCATGGCAGGGATGAAGCCAGGCTTGGAGGCTTTGTGGCTGCTGGTGGTCCCCAGGGGAGGCTGTCCTCCTCTGCACTATTGGAGAAGGAAGCCGGGCTTTACCACAAGTAAGGAGGAGGATGCGAGATGTTTGAAGGAAGCCTTTTGTGGTGAGGAAAGGCTTTTCTGCTTCCTTTGTACTCCAGGAGCTGCTTGGTGTGCCTGGCTACAACTGTTATTGGGGGAAAATGCTCCCATTGTTACATGGAGAGGAAATGATTGTTTACTCAGTTTAATGTTTGGAGGGATGTTTGAGCTCAAGGAAATGAGGTGAGAAAGGGAGGAAGAGGTGAAGCTGAAGAAAGAGCACATCTGTGCAAGACAGGGCTCAGGGGATCTCACCCATGTGTATAAATACTGATGGAGGTGGAGCAGAGGAGGGGAGCCAGGCTCTTCTCAGTGGTGTCCACTGACAGGACAGAGGACAATGGGCACCAACTGAAACACAGGAAATTCTACGTAAATGTGAGAAAGAGGTTTGTTGGCTTGTTGTTGTTGTTGTTGTTTTGTTTTGTTTTTTTCCTGTGGAAGTTGTAAAGCACTGGAGCACGTTGCTCAGAGAGGTTGTAGATCCTCCATCCTTGGAGATACTCAAGACCCAGCTGGACACAGTCCTAGGCATCCTGCTATGGCTGACCTTGCTTGAGCAGGGTGTTTGGACTAGATGATTTCTAGAGGTCCCCTCCTACCTCAATTGAGGTAGTGGAACTGCAGAGTCCCAGCCCATCACTCATCTGAGCAGCCCTTGCCAGCAGGATCCAAACCTCCTCTGACAAGCACCCAGCCTGCTGGCAGTGCTCTGCCAAGCACGAGGTCTCTTGGAGCGAGGGAGAGGAGCTGATGAGCTGTACGTGCACTCTGCCTGGATCGTTTTTCTGCTGTAGCCCGGGGGCCTTGAACGTTTTATTTAACTTGGATCTTTTAATTCATCAACTTGTTTTTCCTAATGGACTCGCTCCTCTATTGCTCATCCCAGATCATTAAGCAGCTGGAGCTGGGCTGCGCAAGGCTTCCACACAGGCACTGGATGAGAAAATGGATACAAAGCGTTGCTGGTTTTCAGCTTGTCACCGGTGATTCGGGGATAGGGAGGCGTGCATGACACTGTCTTTGTCTGTCACAGAGTCAGGGAGGGGGGAGAAGAGGGAGGCGGCTTTTACAGCTTGGAGGTTGCAGCGGAGGCAGGCGCTGACCCTCTCTACAGTAAAAGCTCCAGCGGGGGACAGGGTAGGGCTCAGATGGGTGGGAGGCTCCAAGTGACACTGCGGCCCCTCGCCCAGCCGTCCCTGCTCCTNCCTCCGTCACACCCTGCCTTTGTCTCCCCTTCTCCATCCCTTTGTCTCCTTCGCGCTCGAGCTGCGCCTGCTTCCCGCCGAGTCGGCAGGAGCCGCGCGTGCCGCGCCGATAACGCCTCTTCTGCTCCCCAGCTCAAGCAGTGGAAAGCCTTTGAAGAAGAAAGCCAAGCCATGAGCCACATGGCAAAATATTTCAGCAGCCCGAGCAGAAGCTGCCGGTCGGTGTACAGCGAGGAGCAGCTCTACCAGCTGATAGGGGAGAAAAACTCCATGAAGCGGCTGCTCACTGAGGTACGGGGCTCTGCCGGCCCCCCTCAGCTACACTGGCTTCTCCCTTTCCCTTGTGTGGGCTGAAGGCTTTACAGGGTGGGAGGGTCTGCACTGGTGCTCCCCCCTGGCCTCTTCCCCACTTTGTTTTGTCACGTTGCTCTACACCCCAAGTGCCAAAATTAGGCATAATCTGGAGGGTTTCAAAACAACGCGTAGGAAGAAGAGCAGGAGAGCAGGTTAGTTTAGAAGGGAGATGCTCCATCTCAGGGAAGGCCCCTACCCTCTGCTGTCTCACTCAGAGACCTGGCTGCCCTTGTGCCCCCCCTTTTCTGCACCCACATCTGGGAGGGCCTGGGAGGCTGCAGGGGAGGACAAAGTCACACGTGCTGCTTGTGTGGCTCTAGCAGGGCAGCTGTTGCCCTCTCTCAGAGCACCTCTCCATGCAGAGAGAGACAGTTTGTTTTCTGGCAATGCCTGCTTCCAAACTGGCAGCATTTTTGTACCCTGCACCCACTCCATGCTTGACAGGCCTATTTGTTTGATGCAGAAAAACGCCGTGATCGAAAGCCTGCAGGAGCAAGTGAGCAGCGCGAAGGAGAAGCTGATGAGGCTGATGTCTGCAGAGACTGGCTGTGACCCCCATGCACCGCCACCGTCTCCCTGCACCCAGAGCTTGGGATGGCACGGGGATGTGCCAGGGGACCACTGCCCTCCAGATTTGGAGCAGGATGGGAGGCAGCCTCCCTGCTTGCAGGATACACCACCTCTTTGCAGCGATGCTCAGGACCCCCAGAGACATGTGATCTATGAGCCTGTTTGCTCTCAGGTGCTGCTTTTTGACATGGGGGATGACATCAAACGTGGCCTGAAAGACAGCCAGGAGTGCAGGACACCTGCAGGGCAGGGGCAGCCCCTGGAGCAGTTGCGGGGCCAAGATGTCTCATCTCGTGTGGCCTGGGAGTCATCCCCTAAAGTCAGCTATGTAAGCAGTGAGAAGCTGCGGGAAATCTTGCAAGATCTGAGCCTGGATGGAAAAACCTACAGCCCAGCCTTACCTGGAGGACTCCTACATGGCAGCCAGGGTTCCCCAGCGGAGCAGGGAGGAAGATGGG
>VWZY01008830.1:474301-493186 GCA_013399075.1 Chloroceryle aenea
TGGGGGAACCCTGGCGGGGGGGGTCCATCGGGTGGGGCTCTGGTGGCCCTTTCCACACCGGGTCCCCGCCCCAGGGCTGGGGAGAAGGTGCCTGCAGTTTTGCAGCGCTCGCAGCAGGGGCTGCTGCTGCCACATCGGGTGCACCAGCCAACTTCAAGCACCCCACGCAGCGCATCTTCACGGCACCCCCACGCTGGGACGACGGGTGGAACAGGGAGGTGACTGGAACGCTCTAGGGACCCTATTAAATATGGGGCAATGCCACTTTTCCAAGCTGACTTCTCCCCACCCCCCCCAAAGCATGTTTAGAGTAGCACTTTGCTCTGAGACTGGGAAATACCACAGCGTGGTCATAGGAAATGATCAACCCTGAAGCCACCAGGAAGCAGCTGATATAAAA
The DNA here is from genome assembly GCA_013399075.1 of Chloroceryle aenea. Taxonomy (NCBI): domain Eukaryota; kingdom Metazoa; phylum Chordata; class Aves; order Coraciiformes; family Cerylidae; genus Chloroceryle; species Chloroceryle aenea. The sequence continues at coordinate 474,702 of VWZY01008830.1, forward strand.
ATTAACTTAAAATCCACTAGTGAATGCAGAAAAGTCTTCCAGAGGACTTTGACCCTGTGGTTTGTTTGGAAACTCATACCTGGAATTTGGGGCAGGTGTTTTTCTGTCTGGTGATCAGCAGCCACCAACTGAAAACTGCACATCATGTGGATGCACCTGCTGAGAAGGCCAAGAGCATCCTGGCCCCTGTCAGCAGGACTAGGGAAGTGATTATCCCCCTCTACTTGGCAAGGGTGAGGCCACACCACAAATACTGAGATCAGTTTTGAGCCCCTCACTACAAGGAGGACATTGAGCTACTGGAGCATATCCAGAGAAGGGTAATGAAGCTGGCAAAGGGTCTAGAGAATGAGTCTTACGAGGAGCAGCTGAGGGAACTGGGGTTGTTTAGCTTGGAGAAAAGGAGGCTATGGGGAGATCTCACTCTCTACAACAACCTGAAAGGAAGTTGTAGCGAAGTGCTGTTGGTCTTTTCTCCCAAGTAACAAGCCATAGGACAGGAAGAAATGGTCTAAAGTTGCACCAGAGGAGGTTTAGGTTGGATATTAGGAAAAATTTGCTAAAAGGGTTGTCAAGCTCTGGAACAGCCTGCCCAGGAAAGTGATTGAGTTGCCATCCCTGGAGGTATTTAAAAGGTGTGTAGATGGGGCACTTAGGGACGTGGTTTGGTGGTGGACTTGGCAGTTCTGGGTTTACAGCTGAACTCAATGATCCTTTTCCAATCTAAATGATTCTATGATTCTACTTTCTACATGCACATAAGAGGCTCATGTAGTTCATACGTGTATGTAGGTCTGCATACATAAACACTCCTTTGTACTTTTGATGACTCCCAACTCGGGCTTCCACTTGTATCTAGCAAGAAATATGCACTTGATTAAGATGGGGGAGAGCCAAAGCACCATGCGATGGATTGGGCTACCTGTGTGGGAGAAGGGAGAGTGAGAGGGTGGGCTGCCTTTCACTGCCACTGGTATTACAATATCTTTGCACTGGGCATTACATGGGCACACAGAGGAGCACCTGGAGTAAACACTATATCTGGGTTTTGGTTCCTCCGTGGCTCCTTGTACTGTCTTTGGAGGAGCCTGTCTCTCCCCATTCAAAGCACCTTAATTAGAGCTCTGCCCTGAATCCAAGGTTTCTGAGCAGCTGTAAGGGCAGCAGCACATGTTCTGCAAAGGCAGAGAGGATGACTGTGAGAGCTGAAAAGAAGGCTTATGGCAGCAGGGCCATGAGTGCCCTGGTTTATAACTGACTATCACCAACTCTCTTTCTTGCCACTGCTGATGAATACAGCCCAAAGAGAGCCATCTCTCACCCAGGGGGCCTATATTATCCATATCCCAGGTGAGCAATTTTTTTTCTCCAACTTACCTGCTGTCTAAATCTGTTCCCTTAGGAAATGCTGTGGCTTTTTGGAGTTCAAGGCATAAACTTTCATCTTACAGAAATCAAAATGAATGGTAAGTGACTGGAAGGAGGTCCCCTGCCTGCTCCCAGGTGAGTGCTGGACTCACCATCCTTACAAATATGCTCACAGTACTTCAGGACATGCAAGAAACTCCTGCTGCCCAGAAGCTACAGAGCAGCCCTTGGCAGTCCTGTACACCTTACCCAGCACCCCGTCCCCATCCAAGCAGTATCTGGCAGCAGAGAGGTTGCCTTGTCCAATGACACATGGGCAGCCACAGCAGTTAATGCTGATGAGGTCTTCTGAATGTTCCTAGCTTCCTGAGCTGTGTTTCCAAGCCATCCTTCCCATGGTAGCTGTGCACCTCTGCAGGCTCTGGCTCTGTAACTCCTGCTGCTCTCTGCAAACCACAGGAAGAGATGATGAGTCCACCTCAGCTGTCATCCCTGAGCCCTGCTGTGTGCAGTGTAATAGGAGCTGCTCCACAGAGCAAAGCCTTTCCCTGCACACCAGCCTGTTTACAGGTGCTGCTTTTCTATTTTCTATTGGCCTCCTTCTGCTCCCCCTGACCCCAGCGATGCACCAACACTTCTATGCCCTTTCCTTGATGACAGGAAGGGTCACATCACAGCTGGTGTGAGAAGTTAGCAGTTCAAGAGAAACAGAGAACTACTGGAGAGAGACCAAAGGAGGTCTACAGCAATAGTTAGAGGACTGGAGCATCTCTCTGATGAGGAAGGGCTGAGAAACCTGGGGCTGTTTAGCCTGGTGAAGACTCAGAGGGAATCTTGTCAATGCTTATACTTATCTAAAGGGTAGGTGCAAGAGGATTGGGCCAGACTCTTTCCAGTGGTGTCCAGGACAAGGAATAACGGGTATAAGCTTGAGCACAGAAGGTTCCATCTCAACATAAAGAGAAACTTCTTTATTGTGAGGATGACAGAGCCCTGGAACGGGCTGCCCAGAGAGGTGGAGTCTCCTTCTCTAGAGACTTTCAAAACTCACCTGGATATGATCCTGTGCAACTTGCTCTAGGTGAGCCTGCCTTAGCCAGGGGGTTGGACTAGATGGTTCCCATAAATTCATTCCAACCTCTACCATTCTGTGACTCTGTCTCTGTATGCCTGCTTGCTGGGCTTTGGCAAGAGCTAGGAAGGCAGGAAGCCTTGAGGCTCTTGTGCTGCAACCACCTGCCATCATTCAGTCTGCCCCGTTACCCTGTCAGCTTGCGACTGCTTAGGAAATAACAAAATTGATCTCAATTGTGATTCAGCTCTCTGGTTTAAAAAAAAAATAAACGTGGAAAAAAAAATAGCTTTGTTAGCTGTGGCAGAGAGGGATTAAGGCAGGCCTTGGGGAGAAGAGTGCTGACTGTTGGCATGGAAGGTTCCCCACTGCCTTGTGCTGGCATTAGCAGCTGGGACCTGTGGGGAACCTCTCCCTGTGAGCTTTGACACCAAAGGCACTTATTAGAAATAATGGGAATTTGAAAGTACTGCAAGAGGGAAAACCCACAGGTGTCCTTGGCCCAGAGTAACCAGACTTTGCAACCCTTGGAGATGGTGCCTGTAGAATGGTGTCACATCTGTGTGGGGACATTTCTGTGGCACAGTGAGGAGCAGTAATCAGGGTACCTAGGTCTCCAAGTAGCTTGTGCTGCTGTTTTTGAGGTGGTGCCCACATTTATACGTGAGCTCCACAGGTCTGGAATAAGCTTCAGAAATGTTTTCCTCAAGTCCAACAGCCATGAGGACTCTCTGGAGAGGTGGTCTCCTCTCAAGCAACGTTACACCCCTAAGCCTAGAAACCAAGCCTCTTACTTTACCCTTTTTTTCTTAGCTGCCTTCTCCTTCGTCTCCACCTCTAGCTATGTTCTACTGAAACTGCAGTTGCTTTGCTGCTGTTATCCTCAAGGTCTGCTCTTAGAGCCAGAGCTGCAAAGCTGTAGCTGTTCAGTTGTGAGGCATCAAACACATCAGTGTAAGCTGCATCCTGATTGCTGGCCTTGTGCTGCAGGAAGTGTTCTTCTTGGGGGACTTCTGGGAGAAAAAAACACCATCGAAAGAATTGTGGATCCTGGGGTGGTGGGAGAACTGTGGATACTTTAGTAGTTGATGATAATTGCAGGAACTTTCTGCTACATTATATGATCATACCTTGTGGAAATGATCCCTGCATGCACCTGGCTGAACAAGAGTATGGGAAACCTCTACATGGTTGCACTGAGTTTCTTTCCCACGTTAAAATTGTGTATCAAAGCTGCTGGAGCATGGTCACCTCAGACTGTGTGCCTTTCAGTGTTTATAGTGAGGTTTCTTGCTTTCACACCCATGCCACCACCTTTCTTCTGTGTAGAGGAGCCTGTAGCTCAGCTGGTTTTGTTCTGACTCAGTCATTTGTTGTTTCATGCTTTGTGCTGCCAGAGCACAATCATTTCCATAGAGCGGTTTTGTTGGTTTTGGTGGTGGTGGTTGGTTGGGATTTTTGTTTGTTTGTTTGTTTTCCCTGGAGGTTCTTGCAGATAGGATGGGTACAAGGGACTTTGTCCTGCTAGGCAGCTATATAAAGCACTCAGTGATTCAGCATTTACTGTGCCCTACACAGATGCCTCTGTTATCACACCAACAGGAATGTGGGGCTAGAAGGGATCTCCTAGTCATCATCATATTCCCCAGCTATGACAAGCACTGAATCATAAAGTCCCTCTTGTTAATTTATCACAGTCCATCTTAAGAGTCATTGGGAATTTTCTTGGCAGGATATTCCAGCACCTCACTCTGACAGAAGGAAACTTGTTTCTGATTTGCAGCCCACATTTTTTTTCATAGCCTATTTTTATCTACTTGTTCTCATGCCAGTGCTATCTTCTAGTTAGTAGCTGTTCTTCCTTTCTTCCTTTTCATTCTCTAACCTACTCTCTTACACACCAATGAAGAATGTGACCTTTTCTGCCCAGGATCCCTGGTCTACTTGGAGAAGAGACTGTATTTTTAGTTCCCTCTAGCAGTTCATGTCTGCCCCTCTTTCAGTCTGCAGGGAGGCATTGAGGGAGAGCCCTGGTTTCATCACTACGAGGTCATACCCTTCCCATTGCAGTGATGTCAAGATGGCTGTTGACTCTGCTCCCTGCCTCCAGCTGCAGAAGTATCTGTAAAGAGTTTGGCAAGATGCTCAGCAGGATCACGCTCACCTTTTGAAAAGAGCATGAGAAGAAATACTCATTGGTAGTTAGGACATCAGAAAGGCAGGCCAGAAGCAGGCAATTTTTCTGTGGTTTAGCAGCAATCTGACATTTTCTCTGCAAGTCTGCAATAGATGTGGGGTTCCTAGCACCCATCAGGTGCTAGCTTTACCAGCAGTATTTTAATACTCACCCATGTTTCATTCAAACACACCACCTGTAAGTGCTGAGAGGTGCAGGAACCCTGAAGAGCTTTTGCTTCTTGGAGCTTCCCATGGCCTAGGAAATCCCTAAGGACTCAGGTTCCTTAGGAAGCCGCTGGTACTTCTCAGAGGGCCCATTGGAAGGGAAAATGAAGGCACGCTCTGCACAGTGGACTGATGCCATGATCAAACACAGGCATTGCACAGACATTTTATTGGACAAGGTGAATATAACTAGCAGGGCATCCTGCTGGAGTTGCATGCTGGTTTCCAGGCAGTTACATCTCATATCTAACCCAAATGAGTTGGGTGATATTTCAAACCAAAGAGAACTGCAGGAATAATATTAGCTGATGCAATTGCACCTTGAATTTACAGCAGTGCTAGCTAGGCAGATCCATGAACAGTGGGATACTTTGTACATGATTACAGCAAATTCACGCTCTTGTTTGAAAGCAGCTGTGGTTTTGTTGTTTGGGTTTTCTTTTAACATTCCCCTGATATAAAGGTGCTGTATAATGACTCCTTTCCTCTGACAGGTGAATCTTTCATTTGATGGTGGATTATGCTTTTGCAAATACCAGCTCATTTTCTCGCTATTACAGCTTTTTTTTTTATACCAGTAACAAAACCACATTTGGTGTTCTCCTATTTCTGCAATCCATCCTTCATAACACCCCGATGATGAGGTCTTTTTCCTAGTTCTCCTGATACCAAATATCAGCATGCTCCAGTCAATGAGGGAGGCCCAGCAGTACTGGGTACCTGCTGTGCCACAGTACAACACCTTTGAGCTAAATTACACCCTTTGATAGAAGAAAACCTCTCAGTCCCCACTGCATTCAGCAACAGGCATCTGAATTTAGCCATTAAAAAAGACAAAACCACCAACAACAAAGAGTACCTGCAGATGATGTGGGTTCTAATTTCCTCAAGGAGAAAACTCAGGAGTCAAGAGCCTTGTCTCAGAATGGCCATTATGCTCATCTCAGAAAGAAAACCCACAGTCTTCTTTCTCACTGGCACCTGTCATTCAGGTGAACACAAGACCACTTCCATGAGATGCCTTAAGGCTTCTTCACTATACGTTTGCAAAAAGAACTTTGGATGCTTCACCAGAAAGGCTTGAGAGACAGGGTGACCCATCAAAGAATGGGAAAATGAGAGCTGATGGTCCCAGTTATCTCCTGGTTATCTTCCCCAGCCAGTAAGTTTTGGACCTCACTGAGAACCGCTAAAGTCCTCTGGAAAAAGTCAGTGAGAGGCTGAAGAAGATGGGAAAGGAATTCAGCAATCAACTGAGGTGTCAACAGTGGAGACCAATGGTTTTGCTGTTGAGTAACCAGTAGTTGCTGTGTGTGGATAGTTTGCTCACAACAGCTGGTTTTGTGCATCAGATGATATTTCTGTGTATGTTTGTGCATATATTTGTGTCCTTACACAAAGGAGAAACATCACAATTTCTCAGGTCACTCCACTGTCTGGAATAACTGGAATCTGAAAATCATAGATTAGAAAGAATAAAGAACCTTGCTGCCCATTGGCAATCCAAGCATCTGCTGAAGCAAGTATGAGATTTCTACCATTAAGTGAAGACTTTTCTAGATAATGACAGCATTAGAAACAACCCCACGAGCATGTGAGATACATCTGGAAAAGTGCTTAAATAAAAAAAAAAAACCACAACCTTTTGCAGCTTTCCCCTGGGAAAAATGAGTGCCTTGCTACACAACCAGACCCTGGGCAGCAGGGGCCCCACGGTCCTACAAGGAGAGACGAGGCCTCTATGCTGGGCACAGCAGGAGCCTATTTATTTTGCAGAATTGGGCTATCCTCCCCTGATCCAGACAGCATCAATCTTGCAGCAGCCGCAGCAGGAGGTAAGGTACGTTTTGCTCTGACCACCTACCTTCTGGTACAGCTGGAAATCTAGGAACGATGTAATTTCAAACATTATTCATCAGGTTTCAAGATTGGTGCCAAGCTCTGCGCAGCCAACAGCTGAGTGACCGAGATTTTGCCTCTCCTTTTCCAGGTTTATTATAAAATCATTTCCCTCCGTGACCAGTTTAGGCGGTTCTAATGCACAGTCATAAATGAGACATTGACTTTTAAAGATCTTCCTGCCCTTAGGGTGGCAGATGAAAGAATAGGTCACAGCTTTGTTCTGCCGCAACATGCCTGGAAGTGTTGAGAGACGTGCTTTCATTACAGGGAAATTTCCACTGTCTCACTGGGTTTTGCAAGTTCACAATCTACCTGTACAGCAGAAAAGAAATCCTGGGCTGACCCAAACAGCTTTAAGACATTGATTTGTTCATGCCATTTAGGCAGCAATAGCTGTCCTACTCATATCTGTGTCCGTTGGAAGGAGCACAGTGACTGCCACCTCTAGCATAAAGCCTGTGGCATTTTTCAGCAACTCAGCAAGCACGCCAGAGCCTGGGATAACGTCAGTTCATTTAATAAACTTGAATATCATCTTTGCAAAACAACGTGGTCAGTGTAAGAGAAGTCATGACACTGGGAATGATGTTGCTTGAACAGATTCAGCTGCTCGAGCAGACCGCTCCTTTAACGCTGCCGATCACTTAAGTCCCCAGTTTAATAGCACTATTTTTATGACTCTGTGGTATCCAACGCAATAAATTAATTCAGGGGATGTTTCAGAAAATTAGGAGTTTGTCCTGCAGCAAAAAGGTCTCCAATAAAGACTAAAATGTTAGCAGCCCAACGTATGCAGCAATTAGCAGATTTTGATAATCGGTGAGAATGGAAATGAGAAAAACAGAAGTGAAAGACAGTGAAGTGCTTTATGATTGCCTTATCTAACAGTTAACATCCCAATGCGTTGGGATGCATAATATCCCCTGCATATCAAGGCTGCACAGCATTTCCCATTAAAGTAGCTTGGACTCGCTTACCATTTCCTTAAAGCTTAAGAATTATACCAAAATTTTCATGCTGAGTGCACTGGGAAGTTAAAATGAAAGTGATTTAGGACATTTCCAAGAACAAAGCTAACAAAAATGCATTTGTCCCCATTTTAAGCATGTCTGTTAGCTTTTTGTTGGAGACCTTTCATCTCCCTCACGCCATACAGACTGGCTTCTATGGGTCTTCACAAAACCCATCCAACCTGGACCACACTTTATGACTGAAAAATCACAAGCCACACAGATTTATGGAGATTCCTTGGTATTTAGTGGACAAGAAGCCATCCCCAAACCATCCCTGGAAACTCTGCCCCGGATGAGTATCCTTCATGTCCTTGCAGCTGCTAGAGAACCCTGCACCTCTGCTGTCCACAGGCAGTGGCCAAGCCCACCCCACCTGCACATCATTAATGTTAATGTTGTGGGAGGGTGCACTGAGCTGAGAGAAAAGTGTGGTTTCTCCCATAAAACCTGGGCTGGTAAGGGAGCTGCATGGCTGAAGAAGCAGTTGGGAAAGACAGCTCTGGGAGAAAAGAGGTAACTCTGGTTAAAGAACCTTTTGGGATTGGGGCTGAAATAGCTGGTGGAGGAGGAGGTGGAAGAGGGAAAGATGGTAGGACTGGGGCAGAGAAGTGAAGATAGGGAGCTTCATTTTCTGAGTCAAGAAAGAATAGGAATGAAGATAGAGAAAAGGATTAAATCACCAAGGTCTTTAGGGTCTGGAAACAGCTGTTTGGCAAGAAATAAAGCAAGAGAGTAGGGGAAAGAGCAGAGGTGAAAAGACTGGTGATAGTAGGACAAGCCAGGTCACCAGGAGTGGGACAGGGGTAGGGTACGGGTGTGACTGGAGGTGGGGTGCAATTAGTGAAGGCAGGAGAGGAGAGAGAAGAGACCCTAACTTGACAATGGTGAGGCAGGGAGCAGAGGAGGTAGCAAAGGAGATGTTTGTTTTCAAGGGTCTGGGAAAAATGGGACTGGATAGAACATTGATGGAAACAGGCACAAAGCTCCTGGTGGCACATGTTGCTCTCCAGAGTTTGGGAGGGAACCCAGGTGTCCTGAGACTCTCATCTCTACTGCCAGCATGTGGATTTGAAAGGCAAGCCTCTGATGTACTATCAGTACAGTAAGGTCTCTCTACTGCCACCCTTACCTTCACTAGCTGGAGAAGGCAAGTCAGCTGGGTTGCCCTGCTAGATCCTGAAAAAGGTTCCTGTGGTGGTGGATCTGTTACACAGTTGTCAATGAACCTTGTGGATGTGCATAGCCTTGCTAGACTGAATCAGGTTTTGAGAAAAGCAGGGTGGTAAAATGCAGCACACTGTCATCTGTACCAAACTGGCTCTGAAATCAAGCATTTAGGAGTTGGGGAAGGATGGAATTAAAATAATTTGTGCAAGCTTAATTTTGGTATGTGTGACTTTGTGGAGAACAGGCCTGGAAAGGACCTTGAGGAGCCATCTGAGGACTCCAGTTCATCTCTTTCCCTCAAGGCAGGACCAATTCCTAGACCATTCTTGAAAAATGTTTCTCTAATCTTCTCTTGTGAGACAGACAGACGTTAATGACATGACTGCATATTTTTTCTTAATGACACTCTGCCTCAGAGCATAAAATATACTGGGGCTGTGCTGTGGAGTATGCTGGGAGCACAGCTGCAGAAATGCCAAGCTCATGGTTCAGCTTAGGGAGTGCCAATTGCCTCTGCTTCAGTGTTCTTGGGTGGTCATTTAAATCAGACTTCTCTCAGGTGGTCATTAATTGTGTTTTCTCCATTTTTCTGAGTTCTCAGCTTGAAAATACTGCTTTTAATTTAATTGTCAATGTTTGGTGCCCTGTTTTGATACGGTGTTTGGGCTTTGATTTCCCCACCCCACAGAAACAGCTTACCCATGTCTCTGGGTGGCAGCAACACCATCTGGTCTACCACCTCTTCCCAGCTCGGTATAATCCGTGAATTTGCCAAAGGTGTACTCTGCCCCATTGTCCAGATCGTTAATGAAGATGTTAAACAGTATAAGACCTAGTAACAGGATATGCTGCTAGTGAGTGTTATTTAGCTGGACTTTGTGCTGCTGATCGTGACACTCTAGGTCTGGCCATTCAGCCATTTTTTTGATCCACTTCACTGTCTACTTACATAACCCATACTTTGTTAGCTTGTCTATGGGGATGTTATTGGAGACAATGTCAAAAGCCTTGCTAAAGTCAAGGCAAACAACATCCACTGCTCTCTGCTCATTTACCAGGCCAGTCATCTTGCTGTGGAAGGCTGTTAGGTTGGTTAAGCCAGATTTCCCCTTTGTAAATCCATGCTGGTTTATGCTTGACCACCTCCCTGTTCTTGTCTCTCAAAATGGTTTCCATGCTCTCTTGCTCCACTGCCTTTTCTGGAACTGAGGGGAGGCTGATCAGACTGTAGTTCCCCAGATCCCCTTTCTTGCTGTTCTTGAAGATAGAGTGACATTTGCATTCTTCCAGGCCTCGGGAACTTCTGTTCACCATGATCTTCCAAAGAGTGGCCTTGTAATAGCTTTAGCCAGCTCCCTCAGCACTTTTGGGCCTCTTGTTCAGGATTGCTGAAGGACCGTCCCATCACTAAAGCTTCCTCCTGGATCACCAACCCCTGCTTCCACCTTTTGTACATTTTATTTTTGTGTCAGGGTTTAGCCAGGAGCTCCTTGTTCATCCTCAGGCACCTTCTGTCACTTTTCTTCCTGTCAGGATGAACCACTCTTGAGCTTTGAGGAGATGATCCTTGATTATCAAACAGCTCAGCCCCTGGTTTCTAGCCCAGTATCTTGTTCACCTGATAGCGGTCAGAACAAGAGGTTTCAGAGTGTTTTATAAACCTTCCCGTACTTCCACCGATTTGAATTCAAACAGCATGTTTCATACCACTTACCAACAAAAAAGGAGGTTTAGTACTACACATGTCAGGGGTCAATATTACCCAGACACTTGCCCATGTCCCGCATCAGTGACTTTCAGAGTCCAGCTAGGAATACAACTGTCTTCCTGGCAGCTGGTGAGAAGTTTCTTACCCCAGAGGCCACTTACTAGGCAGGTCTTTCCATAGGTGTGCGAAAAGGAGAGGCTCCTCTGGGTGAAGTTTAAAAGCAACTTCACTTGAGAATCATCTCCTGGAGAAGTCTCTCACCTTCCAGTGACAAGAAAAGTCTCCTGCTTTAAGTACAAAGCGTATACAAGAACTGCTTCATTTAGAACTCTTTCCTTCCAGTGCTTTTGAAAGGGCCGCCGTTCCCGTTAACTGGGCTGTCCCCTTGCTCCTGTGCTGTGAGGCAAAGAGAATATCCTTCTGAACTGCGTAATGGCATCATCAACTCGATATGGCATAAATCCAGTCCAATTAAAAATAAATAAATGTAGCACTTCCCTTCAGACAGATGTCCTGAAATTACTCCTTTATAAAAAGGCGTCGTTAATCCTTTTTCTGCTTGTAGGCTGTTTTCTTAGGGGTCATTTGGAGTGCCTGCTGCTCCAACCACGCCAGCCTTGGTTAAGCTCGCCCATTTCCTTTCCGTGTCCTTAGGTGTTGCCTGTGAGTTCAGCTTTGCTCTTGCTGCTGGCTTGCAGCCTCTCGCAGGGGCTGAGGAGCGCTCGTCCAAGTCTTGCAGAACAGCCTGTGAGCGGCAGCGGCTGGCCGAGATTGGGAGATAAGCTTTGCTGACCATTAGCAAAACAATGGACTGTACGCTCAGTGCTGTTAAACACACAAAATAAACAGGGAGGGGGAAAAAAAAAAGGTCGCTTGTAACAATGACAGTCACAAAATGTTCAGGAGGAAATGAGATTCTGGGAAAGATTTTTTTTTTTAATTTTTTTTTTTAAGGAATGCAATTGTTTCCATTGATATCTAGGGCTTTTTGGTGCTTTTGTGCTACTGGTTTCTTGTCTCCAGCCACTTAGATCTTGCTGCCTGATCCCGAATCCTGCTTTGTAAAAAGGTTTTTGAATTGCATCTAATAGGCTGAAGCAAAAGCAACATGGGCTGTTAAACCTGATCAAATTAGGAGGTGTGCTCTGTTGTGTAGCGTGTAAAAGATTTTTTGCCATGTCAAACAGCCCACAGGGAAATAGAGGAAATAGGCGCTTTGCTCTCTCTCTCTTTTTTTTTTATGGGAAACACTCGGGACTTGTGTTTTAAAGACACAGCAGTGAATCTTTTCTGTTCTGATTCCTGTGCCTACTTTTAAGCTTCATGTTTGCAGACCCTCTAGCCTGTCCACATATCTGTTATTTTTTTATATATTTGGTAACTCAGATTCAAAGCCACATTTTCCCAGATATTTTAGAGATTCTGAAGGGACCTCTCCTTTTAAAAACAGCTGTCTTCCCATCTCGGGGCAATGACAGACAGCTGTCAACACCAGATGTACAATGTAAGATGCAGCAAAAATTAGTAAGCATTTGCAAGCCAAAGATGAAGGGGGTAGGGTGTGATGGTGATTAGTGAGCAGCCAGGGGCAGGGATCATTAAATCAATTGGAGTGCTTGGCAAAAATTCAATGAACAAAATGAAAATACTGTCACATTTTTGTCCACTTCATAATTAGCCGTGTATTTTGTTCCAGGTTCAGAGGAGAATCACCACTTCTAATTCCAGGCTGCAAACTGAAGACCCCCAGTTCACAGGGAAGATGCACAACAATAGCACAAGTTCATCACTGTAGCTGTAGATGTAGAATGACCAAGGTTTCACAGCTCTAGTCAACCATTTTGCTCTACAATGCATATTGCAGAGCAATCGTTCCTCTCTACAGAGATGAGCGTTCTGTAGTCTCCACAGTTTGCTTTGGGGATATCAAGAACACTATCATCCCCTTTCTCCCCCAGGGAGCTGGCTGTCCTGTGGAGACCTGTACCCATGCAGTTATTTTCAGCCAGGGTAAAAGCAGCTGCGAGAGCTGGATGAGCATTCCACTGCAGATACAGATGGTAATTTCGGTCTGCAGGGAGCCCTTGTGATGAGAACAGGATCCCAGGCAGGCTCCACTAGGCACATTACTGCTTTCTTTGGTGATGCAGACACTTATTCCCAATGGTCTTTTCTCCTTCTGTCGGCACCTTGCATCATATGCAACTCGTTCTTTCTGAAAACTTTTTCGAAAGGAACTAATGAGTCTTCCTGCATTTGTGAGAAGGCACAGTAAACCTCATCACCCTGGTGCAAGATGCCCCAGGTGTCTGAAGGAGGAAGGGGAGAAAAATCTCCTTTGTTGGCTGTTATGTTTGACTCCCTGTACAACTTCTAGGTCATCATAATGGCTTGGAGACCCAGCCCGGGTCTTCTCTGCTGTTCATGCCTCTCCCATATGTCTACCAAGACCCAGCTAAAGAGTAGTGCTAATACCTGTTAAGGCTTCCTAGCCCTATAAGACTTTCTTGAATGGACTGAAGGCTTCAGGGATCAGGCTGGCTTTAACTCTCTTTAGTTTAAAGTCTCCTTAACAACCAGTTTGGAAGATGATTGGGTAGGCAGGGAAATATCAACCATGGGACATCATGGGACCTTCCACCAATACTGTAGTATAGAGAAAGCCCCAGTAAACTCCAGGGAGTGGGGTCTTTTTAATTGCCTGCTGTAAGAATGACCCCTCTGCTCTTTGGTATCCTCTTCACAGAAACAGAACTGCTGAGAGCAAGGGAAAATACAGATGGAAAGCAAAGAGTTGTCAGTCTTGGGCTGCTTGGTGGAATTTAATGTGAGGTAGATGATACGCCCCATAATTTTCTAGATTTGAACCCTTTCAAACTTCTGAGGAAAAGGGCTTAATTTTTCCTTTCCATAAATGTCTGGAAGTCTTGTCAAAGGCTCATTAGATTGACAGAGCTTCTCTGGCTCTGGACACTGTGTTTTTTTCCAGGATTATTTATGAAGGTGTGGTCAGACAAATGCTGGAGCAAGGGAAACTGTCCAGCTGAACATGATGTTCTCCTGGTACAGTGGGAAACATGGTGCCTCTTTCAAGAGCTAGTGGACCAATCTTAAACCTGTGCAGAACATCTGCAGGGAGGGCTTCCACTGAAGGACACATTTGCCTGCTTAGTGAGTCACTGATGTTTTCCATGTGTCGCAATGTTGTCATGAACCCTTATTTGGTGTCTCTGCTTGTTTGACTGTACTGTAAAATTGGGAAATGGAGGTTGTCCGTAGCTCCTGTTATATTAAACTGTTCAGACCAGTTGGCCCTATCAGTTTTGGCGAACTTACCTGGAGTCTTGCAAGGCCTAGGTGCACCCACGCACATCCAGATCAGCAAAACATTGGCTGTTCTCTGAAGCAATTGTTGGTGATGACATATTTTGTGACAGGAAATCATTGCAAAATGCTGGGTTCTCAGGATTAAAAACTTCTGTCCTGCTCAGAAAAATAAATGCAACTGGCATGTTCTAAACATAGATTCCTCTGAATATTGTTCTGGGACAAAATTCAAAACCACTTTTCAGGATTTATTGTCCAATCCTTAACGCCTGGGCAGTCAGTAAATTTGTTACTGTTACAATCTCTGATTTTCCAATGGAAAATGAATGAGAAGTTAAAGTTCAACCATAACCATTGAGTTTGCTCATGCCAATCAAACAAGAGACAAGCCATTACAATATCTCACTGAGTTGTTCCACGGATAGTTCCATTGGCAATATTAAGAAATTAGATGCAAGACTGGTACGTCCATCAATATAGTTTTGACTGACTCATGTAACAAAGTTCAAAACAGCGTGAATGACTGCATCCCTATCGGGCTAGCGGAGGCAGCCCTCTCACTGTAGCTAAAGTTACAGAGCAGGTCATCTTGAGTGCCATCACATGGCGTATACGAGACAGCCAGCTGATCAGGCCCAGTCANAGTGGCATCCGGGCTTGTATCAGAAACACTGTGGCCAGCAGGAATAGGGAGGTGATTGTCCCCCCGTACTCAGCACTGTGAGGCCAAACCTTGAATATTGTGTTCAGTTGTGGCCCCCTCACTATAAGGACATACAAGTGCTGGAGCGTGTCCAGAAAAGGACAATGGGGCTGGTGAAGGGCCTGGAGCACGAGTCCTGTGAGGAGCAGCTGAGGGAGCTGNGGTCTTGCCCTTGGGTCATAACAACCCCATGGCAAGCTACAGACCTGGGGATGTGTGGTTGGAAAGCTGCATGTTGGAAAAGGACCTGAGGGTATTGACTGATAGCTGACTAAATATGAGTCAGCAGTGTGCGTAGGTGGCCAAGAAGGCCAGTGGCATCCGGGCTTGTATCAGAAACACTGTGGCCAGCAGGAATAGGGAGGTGATTGTCCCCCCGTACTCAGCACTGTGAGGCCAAACCTTGAATATTGTGTTCAGTTGTGGCCCCCTCACTATAAGGACATACAAGTGCTGGAGCGTGTCCAGAAAAGGACAATGGGGCTGGTGAAGGGCCTGGAGCACGAGTCCTGTGAGGAGCAGCTGAGAGAGCTGAAGGTGTTTAGTCCGGAGAAGAGGAGGCTGAGAGGAGACCTCATCACTCTCTACAGCTACCTGAAAGGAGGTTGGAGCAAGGAGGGGGACAGCCTCTTCTCCCTGATGACGTGTGACAGGACCAGAGGGAATGGCTGCAAGCTGTGCCAGAGGAGGTTTAGGTTGGGTATTAGGAAACATTTCTTCACTGAAAGGTTTGTCAAACATTGTGATGGTCTGCCCAGGGCAACGGTGGAGTCACCATCCTGGAGGTATTTAAATGGACTGTGGACCTGGTGCTCAGGGATATGGTTTAATTCTGAGCTTGCAGTGTTGGGTCAAAGGTTGGATTAAGATGAACTTGAAGGTCTCTTCCAACCAAAGACATTCTATGATTCTGGCAGAATGACCCCGTAAGAGCTGCAAGGTAAGCAAACAGGAAAATCTTCCTGCTGATCACTCAAAAAAGGAAGCAATAGAGAGAAAAAAAGCAGGAGTTCCCTGTTCAGGAACATGTCCTGCTGATGCATTTTGGAGCACACTTATTCAGCATCTGATTAAGCTGATTGGATTAGAAGATTATGCTGATACATGAAATGTAAACAAATGAAAACCCCTAAAAAACCACAAAAAGCTTCTCCTCTTCTACTGAGCTCTTTAAAGCTTTGTTCTGCCCAGGAATAGAACCAGTTTTCCAATTCACTGCCACCTTATGGCATTTGAGAGAGATAACACTTATTTCTATCAGATGCTTCATATTTTTCAGGCAGCCTCCCTGGGAACTTGAATGTTACAGAAACATAGCAGCTGTAAAACTGTCCCTTGAATCCAGATTCGGAACACTATTAATGCCTGGGATGCTGGATTGTATTTGCTCGTGAAAACTGATCATTAAAATGTCAATTCTATATTTGCAGATTCTAAAGGGAGGTAATTTCATCAGCCAAGGGGCCAAAAATAAATGTGAACTTTGCAATGTTGTTGAGAGAATCTTTCAGTCTAAAAAAGCAACTGGCTCACTCATGATGCTCCCAAATGATTTTAATGGTCAGCCCATTTCTGAAAGTGAAGATGAAAGCTTAGCAGATATCCTTATTATGTGCTTAGGGTTTTTCTGGGAGTAGTCTTAGCCAAGGAAAGAATCTATGAATCTATATGCTTTATAGTTTCCTTTCAAATACATAATAATCCTTCACTTGAGTGGTTTCCTGGTAGATGAGAAGACACTGCGACTTGAATGGACAGGCTTTGGAGAGCTGGTTAATTATTACTTGGAAATGTGGGCAGGATTGCTTAATAGGAAGTAGAGCAGCTGGGATTTTTGTAATGGGCATTCCCTAGGTGGATGGATGGGCTCAGGGCTCAGAAAAGCAAGATCAGCTGTAACTGAGAGGTTGGGGTTTGATAGGGATTATTTTGGTACTGAAGGGGAAATGGGGTGATTTTTGGGGAGGGCAACACCTATGGTATAGGACAGGAGAACAAGCATGAAGTTGTTTTCCTGAGGTAACTTTCTTCTCTCTAAGTGAATGATTTCTCATTTTTATTATCAGGTTGTAGACTTGTGCCAAAGCTTTAAGGCACATTTTTGAAACGGACACCATCAGTATAAATTATGCATTTGTCTGATTTTTATTTACTACTATTATGAGTAACAACAGATCTTAAAGCAAAGAGCTCACCCTGCCCCACCTGCTATTTTTCAGACGGCCAACTTTTTCAAGTAACAAAGCTTGACACTCTCTCTCTCTCTCGTTGGTTCTGTCCAGGTGGTCTTTTGAAAGATCTTCTTCAGAAAATAAGAAAATATGATTTGCTTTGGCATTTTGGTGCTCAAGGCCAAAAAAATAATCAAAAAAATAATCTCCTGAGCAGAATGTCTGATGGTGCATTTCAGGTGGAGGAGAGCTGGATATTGCCTAGATGCATATTTGTCTTTTTGTGTACGACCATTCTTCAGAGAACTAATATCTGTAGCTTTAATTTTTGACAAATAGTTGTGGCTGGGATTAAAAGCTCGAGCGAAACAGGAGAGAAAGTGTCATTTTCATGGTTAGCAGCTTATTGAGAGTGAGTCTGAGTGGGGGCTGGAATGCTGAGTACAGTAGGGTGGTTTGGGGTGGCTGCAGTACCACTGCACTGTGACTTCAGACTGTCTCTTCCAGTCCTTATGAGGGCACACCACTCTGGACTGTCAGGTTTCCAGATGTACAGAGCTGCACAGGTAGCTCCTGAAGAATCAGACCTTAAATGATTACAGGTCATTTGTAGTAGGTAAAACCATTGATCGTTTATCAGACAAGAAAAAATATTTCCAGCAAACTGAGCACCCCAGGGTGAACAAACTGCTGAACAGGACCATTTTGAAATACAGAGTTTGTTTTTTGCTTTGGAAAACAGCTCTTGTAAAGAATAAATTTTAGCTGCCTTTGGCCAGGTCTTTGTTTGCTCACATAGCAATGTTGTTCAGAATAGGACTGGAAAAAAACGAGGAAAAAAAAAATTAAAAGCAAACAAAAAAACCCAAAATCTAAATCTGGCAATATTTTGATGCCTTGAAAACAGCAGCTCTTTAAGAGTCTTAACACTGGCAAAAATTGCTTCTGCTAATCCAAGTTATTTTATTTGGGGTATAAACTATTCTGGCAACAACATTTTTTTTTTTTTTTAAAATGGTCTAAGTGAGTGGTGCTCAAATTTTGCTGAGGTCTGCCAAGTGATTTTACTGAGGTCACAGCAGGGAGCAGTGCTCCAGCGCCTGCTTTGCCAGGGCTGGGAACTGATGTCCCCAGGGACGCTTCAGAGCCCTGAAGAAGTACAGGCTCTTCCAGAACAGTGCCTGGGACCCTGGCCAGGCTCAATCCACATGTGGTGGCACTGAGACCTGGAGATGAGGGCCAGTTTAGCTGCTCTAATACAAACCACGTTTCCTATGAGAAGGTTTTGCTGGTAACAGCTGAGTTGGGACAACTTTCCAAGCTCCTTGATCTTTCCCCATCACTCTGCCCAGTTTTGATAAGAGGAAACACTACACGTTCCACCTTCTGGGGCTTCCCAGGTGCTGCTGTATGTCACATGCCAGCTCCCCCCACTGCCACCCCTTTCCCGCAGCCGCCGAGTTCTCCCACCAACCACACCAAAGGCCTACAGGCCTTTGCATCTGGTAGCCACGGCTGAGTCAACGTCACCCTCCTTCACATCTCAATGTGCAATTGAGGGCGGGCCCACGGGACCTCGCTCCCTGACGGTTCAAGGCACAAACCCCGTTATTTGGGGGTTTCTCCTGCACCGTGCCTTCGATTCTGCTGC
>VWZY01008831.1:0-36164 GCA_013399075.1 Chloroceryle aenea
GTGATTCTGTGATTCTGTAAATGATCCTAATGATGAGGAAGGGCAGATAGCACAGCAAGAGGACATTGCAGCTGTATCCAGATGTCCACAAGTGTTTCATAATCAAACAAGAGGCTTACAAAGGGGTGAAACACAGACATGCCTCTGAGGACAGGAGTAAAGGAACAACACATGCTGTCAGAAGGCTAAGGCAGTGGTGTTGCTTACTGCTGTCAAGAAACACAGAATTAGTAATAGAAGTATTTGTAAATGCATCAAAAATGAGAGAAGGGCAAAAGGAAAACTGGCTACTAGGAGGAAGAAGAACTAATAACAGAAAGTCTGGTAAAGACTAAAATGTCCAGAGATGTTTGGTTCAAACTCCACAAAAGTAAATTTTAACCATATTCTGAATGAGATTATTTTTATAGCAGAAACAGGAGTATAGGTGTACTGAGGGGGAAGGAAAATTAAAACAGAACAACTAGATGTGTGCAGGTTCAAAATTCACCTTGGGGAACTTAAGCACCTCCCAGAGCCATGAGCCAGGATGCCTCTGACTGTATAGGCAGATGTGTGATGTGCCCAGGGAATGGAGGAATGCAGAGGACAGCATTTCCTTGAGAGAAAGGATGGGCACTGGTAGTGATTTTAAGGCTACCAGTAATGCCTGACAGATATGAAAACAGATTATCCAGAAGTCAGTTGATAGTCATGGAGTAGATAACAAGATGCTAAAGAAAATAACAAGGTGACAGCCAACAAGAAACTCCTGCCCTCCTGAGTTCTCGCCCTGTTTGATCAGTCTGGAAGCGGAAGGAGAAGAGCGATTGGAAGTCTTCTCTTGTATTTTCTTCCTTGGCTCTGTGTATCTTTGATGTCAGTCTCCTATTCCTAACTTTGTTCTTATTTATCTTCTGAATTTTCCTTCTTCATAGTGTCTCTGTGTCCAATCCTCTTCCCAAATGTTCAGGCCCTTATTCTCTGGTCATGTGTGTTCCTCTGGTCTCCTCACTTCAGGCATGGTGCTCTACTTTTTGCCCTCCCTTTTAGTCTGAATACATTTCTTCCCATTGTCATTCTCCTTCCCACTTTCTAGCTCTGTTTTTATGAATTCTGAATAGGATTTTCTGTTTCCAAGAAAATGTCCCAGCCTTCCAAACCAGAACTATATTCACTCAAAGCTGAAAATCTCAGACCTGAAAATCTCACACCTCAACAACTCTAAATGCAGATTTTTGGAAAGCATTTCTCAAGTGTGGGCAAAATTTCTATTCTTTTTTTTTTATCATTTTGACATTAATACAAAAAAAGAGAAAAGTTAAACTTTCAGATTCTAGGAAATATCCCACATGAGTTTCTAATAATTTTAAGATATGCAAGACCAGTTTTAAAATCTTGTTTACATTTAATAGCTTTTGGCATTCAAAAAGCCTTTTCTAAGCATCTACTTAGAAAATCAGTGCAACTAAGTAGTGTTATTGCAAAAGAGTTTTACAGAAGATTTTGATGGTTTAAGAACAATTTAATCAATATAGTCTGTATTATTTTCTGACTTTTTACAATGATTAATTTATTTTGTGGGCATTTGCTCATGCTAAAGATATTTATTCAGCCAGTTGATCATATCCTTTCTTCCTTCCTCAATATAAGGTTTATCTTGAGGATTGATATCTTCTCTTTTGCGATGTACAAACCCATGTGTCTGTCCAGGGTAAATTTTAACTTCATAATCAACTCTACAGTTTTCTTTAAGCTTCTGCTCAAGTAGGGTGACCTGTAACACAGAATGTTTCATGTTGTCTGAATATGGAGTTAACATGTTATGTATTTAGAGTCCTCACATTGTCCTGGTTTCTTACTTTTCTGCAAGAGAGACACAGTATGTCCTTGCCATTGTTTGCTCTTTCACTAATTTTATACCCAAAGAAATTGTATCAATTTCTTTATTTAATTCAGCTTTTTTCTCAAAAAAAATAACAGTGTAATGAGAAGGTTAGCATATAGTGACCACTGTACAAGCTAATGCTGAAAGACCTCACACACAAAAAACCCCACCAAACCAAACCAACAACAATGGGGCAAGATTTTTAATTAATTTGCAATTGAGTGAGGAGAGGCACAGATACTAAATCGGTAGCTCAGAGCTGCTGGCATATCAGCCGGAAAATTAAAGCCAGCATCACTCAATGAAAACATGTCTTTGATCCTCTTGATAATCATCTTTCTCCAGTCATCCTCCACCTGGGCTCCCCAGGAAAGCTGTTGACAGAGTACCAGAAAGGAGATGCTCTGCAGGCAGTGGGGGAAGGAAAAGGATAGTCACAGGATTTTTTAACTCTCCTGCAACTAGTGATTCCACTGCTACAGGTGGGGACTTTCCACTGATTTTATGCACCAGTATGATTAAAGAGGATCTCCTATCCTAAATTTGACAGAATTGTTCCTTTGGATTGTTGACCTTTTCCTTCTAGGAACTCCTATATATTAATCATCAATATTTTGTAATAGAAACGGAAACCATTTTTTAGTGTCACTGTACAATTTTTTTTGATTTGAGGATGAAAAACAGAAATTTGTGTAGAGCTCCTGTAAGAGTTAGTGAAAGAGCAAAAAAAGCACAAATTAGTTTTCTACTTTCTCTTAATTAAATATCAAATTACAAAACAAGCAAGGAAAGCATTAAAAAGACAAACATCTCTCATGGGAAATTCACCTGCTCCAATGGAATGTGGTCATCTTTTTCAGCAAAAATGAAGAAGGTGGGATGAAGCAAACTGGATCTATCATCAAAGAACCTGATCACTCCTAGGGAAGAAGTAGAGGCATATACAATGAGTTGTGTTACTTAAAGTTGACAGTGTAAGTTACATTACTTACACTACCAAAGCTATACAGTCAAAAGACATTCTAATCAGTTAGAGCTGATCAGTTTATAGTAGAATTAAACACACTTTGCTTTCCCTTTTGTGATGAGAAATTCCTGTGACTTGGGATGGCATTAAAGATAGAAAGACCAGCACTGTCTGAAGAAGTCAAGGAAGAATTGTGAAATTTGCCCCATTCTTGTGGTTTTCTTTGGGTATCTGTTTCAGAACACTGTCAGAGACAGGTTCCTATGTAAGATGGACATGTCAGAGATGCTCATCTCTAGCCTAGCATGGCTATTTTTAAGATGATTGTAAATATTCATCATTCCAGATGCAGTTAAGATTTCAGTGTGCGTATATTTAAATTGATATAAATTTATAAAAATTGAGTGTCATTTTGACTATTCAATATATTTGAATTTAAGTAACTGTAAAACTAATGAGCTACCACCTTCACTTTTTATCATTATTCCAACAGAAAAGTAAAACATTAGCAAGTAGCATTCTTGAACTGACTCAGCTGATCAGTAAATCAGTGAAGCTAAATAGTCCCTATAAACTTTTTGGAAAAATATCTTCAACTACTTTCACCTCATATAAATTCCTCTGAGTTACATAGAAGTATAGTATAAAAATATGAAAGGTAGCATAAATGCATTAAGAATGGAACTGTGAGTGCAAGTGTTAAAACAGAGAGTTAAAAAATGGTCCTTATTAATAATGAGGGATAACTCAATAAGTAACACTGAAGAATAAGTTGTTTATGTTCATGTTCACCTGAAGGTCTGCAACCTGTGCAGCCCTCAGCCCAGATGACTTGTCAACAAATGACTGCACTCTAACAGAAGGACAGCAAAACTTATGCAGACTGAGATAAGCAAGATACTGTGGTGAAAATCCACCTCATAGTAACTTCTGGCTCCTAAAAGATATAAACAAGGTACCCAGAAACTATTTTGTCATTGCCAGACAGGAGGAACCTGAGCCATAGTGAGGCCTTGGAATGTAGTGTTCCTTATACACAACATTGCACCAAAATGATTCTGGCCATGGCACTTGAATACGTAGATCCTGCAGGTTACGACTAAGTGCAAAATCAAATTACTTAAAGATTTTGTATAACAAATAAATCTTCTTCCACAAGATGTTGCACTGAATTTTCTTACAATATTACTCCTACAGAATAAGTTCCTGCACCAGTCATGTCTGCTCAGAACACAATAGGCATTTGAGACTTACCATAGAGGGACACCCCGGTCTCTAAATGAGGATTTTTCAGCATGAGATGTTGTACTGCTGCTCCACCCCAGCAAAACCCAATGACACCAATCTTCTTTGCACCATATTGTTCCCTTAGGTACTTCAAGGTGACATCAACTTCTCTGAGACATGTAAATGAAAATGAATTAAGGCTCTAGCTCTATTCCCCTGGCCTTCAAGGTGGCTGCTGCTCAGCGACTGGTTGGACATCGGTCTGCTTGTGGGAGGTGGTAAGTGATTGTCTTTGTATCACTTCTGTTTTTTCTCTTTTCTTCACTTATCAAACTGTCTTTATTTCAACCCATGAGTTTTCTTGCTTTGTTCCTTCAAATCTCTCCCCTGTCCCTCTTGGGGAGAGTGAATGAGTGACAGTATAGGTGCTTGGCTGCTGGCTGGGGTCAACCCACACAACTTATTTACTGTTATTCATTTCTAAAACACAGGGGAAACTCTAGGGGAGAAGACAAAGGAGTAAGTCAGTCTTTCTAGACTAGTGTTACAAGAACCTAATGTGTTTTTATGAACAGCAGACCAATTCATTTCACAAATGGTGACAGTCGTCTTACAGGCTTACACAAATCTAAGTTCGAGACACAGGCAGTCAAGAGCACCCCATGATCACCAATGTGATTGTAAGTAAACTATCTCTCATTAGGGACACAAATATTTTTGAAATAGTGGAAGTAAATTCGAAACTGTTGCTTCAAAATCAGCGGCAACACTATGCAATCAAGCCACATGTCAGATAAAAATGGAAAAAAGTATATATAGAATAATGAGAAAATATCTGAGATGTGATGGGGAGTAGGACCAATGTTCCCGAGTTAAACAGTGCTTGGTGAGTACATTTGCAACCTATCTGAAAACTGTGGAAGTTGTGCCTGCCTGTGGCAACTGAATCAAACCAAAGTGGAAGGAGTGAGCTTAATTTTCTAGCCTTTGCTGGTTCTTTTCTTTTGAGTCATTCATCTCACTTCCAGTCTCTGCACAGGTAAACAGTGGGAGCTTTTATTCTTGTTCAAAGTTCTACTTTTCTCCAAAAAGCACCCCTCCCATAAACATGAACCTGACACACAAGTTGCATGAAATTTCTGCTTGTGGATATCTAGCTGTATTTGACCCATTAATGATTTAGTAACTAATCCTGCATCTTTGCTGAGGCAAAAATTCCTACAAAAGAAGGATGTCCTGGGCAAGGAACGAGGGCTGTACTTGTCTATTTTGCCAGCATTTCGGGTTTTCAGCCAGTCATCAAAAGTCGCCCAGTCATTAGAAGGTTTCCAAGCTTCTTGTCCCACATAAAAATCTGGGCAGATGGCTCTGTAAAAAAAATGAAAACATTTTATGCCCATGAAATAATACGGAGAAAGTATTAAAGGGAAGTCTGTGTACCACACAACAAATTCATATTATAGAATACTCAAAGAATTTAGTCTACATCAAAGCACTGTACAAGCAGTTACTATTTTTCTATGTCTAATAAGAAGGCATAACATAACTTCCAGATACATTTTTCCCTGATACAATTCATCCATTAATTTGACAAATTGTTAACTGCAATAGAAAATCCTTAGTGGTTTCCCACTGAATTTATTAAAAAACTATACCACTGACATGGTGCAGGCATCTGGGCTGGAAGGAGTGCTGACCCAGGAATATGAGAATGATGATACCCAATATGCTTTTCATGTATTAGAGAATGTGTTTCTTTCTTTGGCACAAGCTGGTACACTTTCCATGGAAGGACTTTCAGCTTCTCTGGAATTTTTACCATGACAGCAAAATTGCACAGATGCTACATCGGGATGGAGGAAGCAGGCTGCTTTGGGCTGTCTCATGGAGGATGAAAGATGCAGAATAAGATATTTCTGTATTTTCCTGCTCTTCTTCTCTGCCTGCCTACTATCTCCTTACCGTAGGGCTATTCAACTATGTTAGACTTCTTACACTGTGTTAATGAACAGGAAACTCTATAGAAAAACACATAAGGGAGGTCTATGAAATTGTTTGTATGATTTATAGAAAAAAAAAAAAGAAATAGTTGTTTCAGCAAACTTTCTTGTTAAAAAGAGACACGGAAAACAGTTGTATTTCTTACATGTATCCATTAGCTGCAAGCATATCAGCCATGTATCTGGTGTTTGGGAGTTGCCATCCAAAGATATCATGAATCACAACCACAGCTCTGTCTGTGCTGGCAGGTGGTTTACAAACATACGCCTTGATGTGCTCAACTTGCACTTCCTGCCCACGGCCTCCATAGTCAAACCTGTCTCCAATATCACACGGACAGGGCCTCACTTCATTAGCCATCTAGGATACTAAAGAACAAAACCTGTTCAGTTGTGAATACCACAGCATATCATACTGGAAAAGATCAAAACACAGAGGCGTCACAGACTGTTGAATTTCTGAATCATTACAGTAATATTGTGAACATGTTGATTACTGTTAGATCCAAAATGTAACATTAGTCATCAAGCCCATTGGGTTGGTTTTTATAAATAATAATCTTTTTAGAGTTACTTATGTCATGAACTCTTCAGTCCTGGTGCACAACCAGGACTTCTGTGCGATATAGCAAGTAATACAGTAAAAATAAAATTATGCCCAACTAGACAGGAAACCTTCACCAGCCAGGGAACCTTCACAAATTATTTAAATAGTGATGAAGCCAGTTATTTCAGTCTTTGTCATGTGTATATTCTTGTCAGGAATGCATACCTTCCTTTAGTATAAACAGTAAAGGATTAATATAGGACTTAAGATTTTGAAGCAAATAACCCCAAAGCTAATGTCTAGAAAGATTTAGTTACACTTAGATTAAATGTGATATTTTCCTCCAGAAACTTGAAATATTCCATAACTGACTTTTCTGAGGTTAAGAAATCCTTTTTGTAAACCAGCTTTTGCCTCAAATGTTTCAGACCTTTGAAAGAGGACTCTTAAGGAAGGTGCCAAGAAAAAAAATACCAGCAAAATCCAGAGTATAAAATCATACTTATTTAATATTAAATAAAGAATGCATTCAAACTTCAAGATAGGAAAAAAGAAAACTGAACATAAGGAAAAAAATAAGTTGAGACAAGAAGGTAACAGTAAGGGATGGTTAATTTTTTACAAACTATTGCTTAACTGAAAATAAACAAGTAATTCACAAAGGTCAAAAAATGCCAGCAGGCTCTAACATAGAATTATGTATCTCCTTGGTCTCCAGTTAATGATCTTATGCCATTGACCTTAGGTTAACCAACTGTGTGAACTGACTTCATATTGCTGCAAAATAACCTGAAAAACTTATTTGAATATGCACAAAGCAGCTGCAAATGATTAAAGTACGTGGAAAGAATTTAGATGAAGTTTTATCTAAACTCTGTGGATAATTGTGTGTACTATCAAAGAAAACTTTGCTCCAATAGAGAAAAGGATGTTCAAACTTGACTATGCCAAATATACTCCGATAGAAAAATGGGGAAAGCAGTCTCTGAACTAGTGGGACTTAAATAGTTGTGTCACTAAAGGGACAGCTTTGGAAAGCAAGCAAACAAACAGACAACTCTGCAGCCAGGAGATTTGCACAGATTTCCAGGGACTAAGATGTTCTGGATTTGCAGACTTTAAAATTCAGAATATCCCAAGCAGTGTTAGCAGGGCTAGGGTTGCAGATCCTGGGAGATTTCATTTTCACAGATCAATCCAAGACAAACTGTATCTTATTTGAAAGCTGCATTAACTCTGGGCACATATTTATAACAAGCCTTTGATTTTTATTTTTTTTTAAATAAGCTACATCCACCCATAGGTGATTTTTTTTTTCACATATTGTAGTCACATATATAGGACTTCTAATTTAAAATAAGTCTTCTAGGAAAAAAAATAATTAATAGGTGAGCATATAAAACAAAATAAAGCTTAAAAATACAACAGGAAAGAGTTGATAAATAATTTTCCATTCACAATTTCCTTTTGGCTAGAATGAAATCAGAAAATACAACAAAATTAGCAGTTGTATATTAAAGAAATATATATTTCAGAACTCCAGAGACACAAACACCATGCCCTTACCAGTCAGTATATCCTTAAAGGCTTTAACTGCAAACATTTCATGTTATCTGATAAAAAATAAAGCAACAGGTAAAACATGAAATAAGTAAAGATGCAGATAGAGGAGTTGAGGAAAAGAGTTCCAGACACAAGCCTGTGAGGGGTAACATTGGCTTCTATGGTTTATGAGCCTGATGGACTTGCAAGCTTTGTAGCAGTCAAACTGTTTCAGTGTTTCTACACTGAATATTCATTACATGCGAAAAATATCTTCTTTCATTTCTAAGATGCTACTGAAATATTCCTTTAAAATTAATCCCATTCTCTTGCATCCATCAAAACTATTCTTTTAGGATGATCTGTAAATGCACAGCCTTGGTGTTCCATCATCTCCACCTGCAAGCACTTGAGCATTTATCTGAATACAATTTTAGTTTTCAGAAACTTGAACCTACTACCAGAAAAATATAAAGATATTTCTGTGTGACAGTTTCATTTTCAACAGATTCCCCTGAGTCCTCCTTCTGAGGGGCTTTCCTCACCTCCAGAGGGAAAATAAAAGGTTTCTGAACTATCATCTCAGACAGTTAAGGAAGAAAGTAGCCCCCGATAGCATTTACATGAGCATGTACTCTTTAAAAAACCGATGTAGATAAAATGAATGTCCCACAGACGTGCTGAGTCAGACCCCAGCATGCACTTGGTTTACATTTCTAAGAAGGAAAAGCTGTGAAAGTTTAAAAAACCCTCAAATAAGAAACCACAAAGCCCACACATACCTGGAGCACAGCAAGTGTGAAAGATAGCAGAGGCGGGTCTCAAGAGCTCAGGGTGGATGGTTAATGCTGAATGTGATCCCAAAAGAAAATGCAAACTCATAAAACGAAAGGGGCGAGTCCAAGGATCAGGTTACTTTGAATGAGTTACATAAGTCCCTGCCTTTACCTTGGCGTGTAGCACGGTCACCAACTCAAAAGTCCACTGCTTTTAAAGACGTTGCTGGCATAGTCAGTGTGTGCTACTGTGAGGAGTACTGCTATAGCTGTGTAGCAAACATCCTTTATAACATACATACAATGACTTTAAACACTGGAAGTCTTTTCAGCTTAGAAAACATGCTGACTTAGCTAAGCAATTAATTTAGACCGAAGTTGTTTTTTTTTTTTTTGTTGTGTTTTTGTTTGGTTGGTTGGTTTTGTTTTTCAATAGAGTGTTCTTTTGTTTTTGAAGATTAGGGTAGGGTCATTTTCATACATTATATTGGCATTATTATTACTTCATTGGATCATTCATCCTACTGCTTAAAAACATACCTAAAGTCCCCAGCAGGGTGAGGTAGTGAAGCATAGACATTGTTTCAAAGCTCTGTACAGGACAAGCTTATGTAGTATAGGAAAAATATTTTCTTTTTCAGACAGAAAATAAATAACATATAAAAAGCTAATAGTTTTGTAGATTGCAGTATGTATCATTTTAATAAGTGTTTAAAATGCTGATACATTTTTATCCTATCATGGGACACTTTAAACATTTTCTTTTTTTTCCCTTTTGATTTGAAGTGACTGCCCCATCCCTGTATCCCTCCCATTCTCCTGATTTCATTTTTATAGGGTTATTAGGATTATTTTTTAAAGAGCTTTATCTAAGGTTATTAGCAATTAAAAATTCACTGTTTCCTCAGAGCAACATCTGAAAAGTAGCAGTAAATACACACGTTAGTCTACCACACTTTTGCCACGAAAAAGTGACCAGTCTTACAAATTAGTGTTCATATCTATAAGTTGTTTTCTCATATTCGTAATAACTCTGCCAATGCCATATTTATGTACAATCCCTGAAATGAATGACAAAAAAAAGCCTACCAAAGAATTCTAGAGTGAAGTCATAACGTTCCAAATCCAATCCTTTTGGTTTGGTTTTTGGGTGTTTCCCACTTGTATACAATGAACAACAAGTTATAGCACACAGGGAGCTTGGCTACTCCATAGCAACTTCAAAGAATAGTAATAAAATAAATGAGAGGAAAAAAGTGGCACTTCAAACCATCCTTGAAAAGTGACATGACAGCAAAACCTGCAGAACATTCTCTCCACACTTCCACTTCCTTAGTCACAATAAGGTGGCTCTGTAAATAAATCTTTATACATAAAACTATTCCCTTTTACTTTCATATTAACATTAAATTTTAGAAATTAAATGGCTTTTATGTTGATTTCCTGTTGCTTTATGTCCCTGGATAGGCAATCCACGCAGTTTTTTTACATAGAACTCAAAACTTAATTCAACACAGTTGGTTGCACTTTGTACTGTAAATACATACTTCTTTTGGACCTCGCCTTTCCAGCTCTTACTCAGTCACTTACAGTTTTATCACAAAGATCTGGCTGTACTTGTAGTAACTCGTAGCTAACCTTTCACTTCAAACAAATGCTGCATCTCAGTTTGTTTGTTTTTTTTCCCTTTTGCTTAGTCACCGAGTTAGCGTTACAGCACACATGCTGCTTCCCTAATTGTGAATGACTGCTTGGCTCTAAATATATGACCTGATTGTCCTCTTGCACTTCAGTTAACTTTCTAATGCTAGTGGAACTCCAGTAATGTGGACTTATCCAGGTTTTACACTGGGGCAACTAATAAACTATAATTAACTTCCAGACCTCCACTTTTTTTCCTGGAAAAAGTGTTATGACAGCTGTATTACCAGGGTAACAGCTGGATATATGACATATAGGTGGTATCATGTGAAAAGCAACAGTTAATTGGCAGTCACAGTTGAAATGTATATTTCTCTGATAGTATATTTAATTTGAGAAGTTCTCATTAGTAAAATTAAGACCTTCCTAAATTACATCTTCTCCCCATTAAATCACACACCAATCTTTATCAGTAGCACTGAGGAAGTGAAAAGGGGCATACCTTCTCTTCTTTTTTTTCTAACATTAAAAGTACTAGCACCCAGTGAAGATATGAGGTAGGTGGTTGCAAACTGCTGAAGACAAGATTTTCTCCCATGAGGTGCAATTAAACTGTGGAAATCACTGTCAGAGGATGCACTAAAGGTCAGCATTTCAAGCGGGTTCAAAATGGGACTGGTAAATTCACAGATTGCTACGTCCATCCATAGCCACTCAACACACTGCTCCAGTGGTAACATCCAGCTCAGGAATCCACTGCACAGCTGGCTGACCCGACGATGGGTGAGAGGGGAAAATCCTTACGTGGCCACTGCTGGCTGGGTGCTGAGGTAAATGTGAAAAGAAGAATAAAGATAAATCTCAAGGAACTGGAGGGTGTTTCACAGCATATTAAATCAGTGTCCTGCTAGGTGAAATCTAAGACTTCTTCAGAACATAATAGGAAGTATCATTTAGAACCTACAGACAAAAATGTCTAAAATATTCTGCTTGTTCATCTAATTTCTATTTCAACAAAATCTTATCCCAGTTTTCTAAAATGTGTTATCAAAAATCTCCACAGTGTATTATATAATTGCATTACAAATTAAGTTCCTGGGTCTTCTATTCAATGTAATTATTCAGGCAGTTGACCCTATCCTTCCTTTCTTCCTCAATACAGGCTTATCTTGAGGACTGATATATTCTCTAAAATTATATAATGAAAAACAACTTTGCAGTAAGGGTCTAGAAAATTTGTTAAAATATAAATACAGGTCCAACAATCTGCAAAGGTATAGCTATAACAAAAGTATTTCCTGTATATGAAATATATGACAATGCTAAATATGCTACAAATGAACAAAAAGCTTCTAACAAGACACCTGTGGGTGCTGTTTGGCATATCATACATGGTTTATGGGTTCCCAGGACCAACAGAAAACAGTGTCATACAGCAAAGGATCATAGAATCATTAGGGTTGGAAAGGACCTCTAGGATCATCAAGCCCAACCTTCATCCTAACATCTACCTATCCATTAGACCACAGCCTCAAGTGCTATGTCCACGCATTTTTTAAACACCTCCGGGGATGATGTCTCCACCACCTCCCTGGGCAGCCTGTTCCAGTTCCACTCTCTCAGTAAAGAATTTCTTCCTAATAACCAATCTAAAACTCTCCTGATGCAACTTGAGGCCATTTCCTCTCTTTTTGTCATTAGTAATTTGTGAGAAGAGACCAACACCAGCCTCGCTACAATCTCCTTTTAGGTTGTGGTAGAGAGCAACAATGTCTCCTCTCAGTCTCCTGTTCTCTAGACTAAACACCCCCAGTTCCCTCAGCCTCTCCTCAGAAGGCCTGCTTTCCAGACCCCTCTCCAGCTTCGGTGCCCTTCTCTGGACCTGCTCCAGCACCTCAATGTCCTTCTTGTACTGTGGTACTCATGAAGAGTAGCTTGTCCCTTCTTCCAAAGGTGGGAGACTCTCCTCTTTCCTCTAAGTCCCAGCAAAAGCTCCCTGTTCAGCCAGGCCAGTTGTTTTCCCCACCAGTTTGTCTTACGACACATGGGGACAGCCTGCTCCTGTGCCTTTAAGAGCTCCTTCTTCAAAAAAAGTCCAGCCTTCCTGGACCCTCTTACCCTCTAGGACTGTACCCCAAGGGACTTTCTCAACCAGTGTTCTAAACAGGTTGAAGTCTGCTCTTTGGAAGTCCATGGTAATAGTTTTGCTGACCACCCTCCTTACTTGACCACGAATTGAGAACTCTGTCATTTTGTGGTCGCTAAGACCAAGATGGCCTCCAACAACCACATCATCCAGCAGACCCTCTCTGTTTGTAAACAACAAGTCCAGCAAGGCACCTCCCCTGTTGGGCTCACTTGCCAGCTGAGTCAGGCAGTTATCTTCCACACACTCCAGGAATCCCCTAGACTGTTTCCTGTCTGCTGTGTTGTATTTCCAGCAGATGTCTGGTAAGTTGAGGTCCTCCACAAGCGATTTTGTGGCTTCTGTCAGTTGTCTGTAGAACAGTTCATCAACCTCTTCATCCTGGTGGTCTATAACAAACTCCCAGCAGGATATACGCCTCGTTGGCCTTCCTCAACTTTACCCATGAACATTCAACCCGTCCATCACACTTGTTGACCTCCACGGAATCAAAACTTTCCCTAATATAGAGAGCCACCCCATTGCCCTTTCTGTCTTGACTATTCCATTTGTAGAGCTTATAGCCACCCATTGCATCACTCCACTCATGAGAGTCATCCCACCATGCTACTGTAATGGTGAGTACATCATAGCAGTTGTGGTGCACAATGGCCTCCAGCTCCTCCTGCTTGTTTCTCATGCTGCGATACCTCCCTGAGCAGGGTATGTCCCTGAGTAGAGTACTCCAAAACAGCAGTGGGATTTTGATACAGTGTTGTTACCTGGGTTACTAGCCATACTTTTACAGAAGAAAGACGCTTAAGGAAAAAAAAAAACAAAATAATTTTTATTTTTTTTGCCTAGGTTACTTTAGCCCTTCCATGTCTAGCTCCATTTTTCTGTTTCTCTTTGACCTTTAGGAAATATCATGAGGCTGAGTTTTGACTCTAAATTCAGAATCGAAACTTAAAGATGCAGAAATGAAGGAAGATGAAGGTTATTAGCATACTTAATGAAGGGGAATTAAGTCACATCTTAAAGCAAAAATGAAAAATGTCTGTGTACGTCTAGTTGAATGAATGCATTTGCATGGTGAGAATGATTGCATTCAGTCACAGGACAAACATACTTCCAGTCATGGAGCAGACCAGGGGAGGTCAAGTCCTCCGGAAAGACAGTAGCATGGAGCAGACTATAGACAAACTTATTGTTCCAGTGTATGAGAAAACCCTAATCCTCACAAAGGTAGTATGTCTAGCTCACAAAGACATAGAGCTCCTTTCAGCTCCACGGACAGACCTCAGCCACAGGGCAACAGGCTGCTGGCATCTGACTTCCCTGAGAACATTAAAGGCACCATCTCTCAAAACCAGATCACTACAGAATTAGGTGGAGGTTTGCTTGTTGGAATGGCAGGCCAGTCCCAACCCTATATGAATGTTTGTAATGCATACTGCAGATAGGGTACCTTGCAGTATATCCAGTTATTGCAAGATATTGATGCATTTTGGAATGTAACTGCTGTAGAGTATTGAAACTGTGTGTGACAGATTTGCAGGGGGGAAGGGAATTGTATGAATCATTCATAGTCACATATTCAATGTGCATATGCAATATCATATTGTATGTACATGACATTCATTCATATTTTTGCTGATGACAATTTTTTAAAATCCCATCATGTAGTTTAGCTTGAATGACTGATTATATTAAAAAGACTTCTAAAACCAGAATACACACTTTGGTTGTAGAGCACACTGTTTTTTAAAGCCATCCCACATTGCTGAGAAAATTATCAGAATCACTTTTTACTGCATTGTGTTTTCAATATTACACATTCTCTGGGTGCAGTCACTTCTCTAAACAGCAAAGTATGTAGCAATCATGCTGTATTCTGCAACATTCCACAGCAATGTTCTTTTGTGGGTTTGTATTATGGAAATATATCACTCAAACTGTCCTGGTAATTGTTTCCTCTCATGTATGGGAGTAACATTTCTAACATAAGGTTGGAAATCATAAAGAATGGGTTTTCTTGGAGAAGAAAAGATTTCTTACATGTATCCATTAGCTGCAAGCTTATCAGCCATGCATCTGGTGTTTGGGAGTTGCCATCCAAAGATATAATGAATCACAACCACAGCTCTGTCTGTGCTGGCAGGCGGTTTACAAACATACGCCTTGATGTGCTCAACTTGCACTTCCCGCCCACGGCCTCCACAGTCAAACCTGTCTCCGATCTCACATGAACAGGGCCTCACTTCATTAGCCATCTAGGAATCTGCAGGAAAGCAAAAAGGACAAACAGTAATACAATTTTTTGCAGGAACAACTGTGATTGTGTCATAATCTTCATGCAGTCCCCTCCAGACAGCTAGTACTACACACTTGATACTGCAGGGTTGGAAGTGAAAGCTCCAGGAGTTTATTGTAAACAGGCTCTTGACACCATCCCTCTCCGGTTCATGAATAATATTCAATTCTAGGCCAGTCAGCATAACCCAGGAGTGTGGTAAGGCCAGAACAAATGCTTATGTCAGCTCATCACTCCTAGCTTTGTGCTTGGAGCAATCCAGAATGGGATTTCAGTACATTTCCATGTGATGTCCCCACACACTGCTTCATAACCTTTCCTCTTGTATGGTCTTACAGCTCCTCCTCACAGGCTGGCAGCTCGTAACCTCTTGCTGTTAGTCCGGTGGGACCTCACTGTAAGTCTGTTGCTTTTCTGACTGCTTGTTCCCTTCAAGCTTTCATTGTGCATCTCTCCTTTTCCTTCCTCCACAGGGAATCCAAGGCTGCTGCTCCTGCCTACATGCACTTTGCTGGTCCTTTGCATCTCCTGCTGCACACAGCCCTTTTCCAGGGAACCCATCATTAACTGGCATCTCTAGAAGTTCTAATAAATCAATTAGAAGGAGGTAAATCAGCAGATGATTTTCTCTAGGAGTTACACACCATGTAATCTGAACTGAAAGTGGTCAGAGAAATGCAGAAACATACACCACTGTTGTGCATATAACATGCCCTCTAACATCACAGACACATAGCTTCTCTAGAGACACAGATTTAAAAGGAAAAACTGGAAACTATTCTATTTTTCCTCAAGTGAATAAAGAGAGGTTTTCAAGNTTGATGAACTAAGAGCTTGATCCTCGTGATCCCTCAGCTTTATACCAAATATGACATATATGGGATAGAATCCCTCGTTGGTCAGCTTGGGGTCACCTGTCCTGTCCACTCCTCCCTGCAGGTGCGGCCTTTACTTTCTGCACCCCCCCCAACATGGTGCAGGAGATCCAGCAGTGGCCTTGGNTTTGCATCTCCTGCTGCACACAGCCCTTTTCCAGGGAACCCATCATTAACTGGCATCTCTAGAAGTTCTAATAAATCAATTAGAAGGAGGTAAATCAGCAGATGATTTTCTCTAGGAGTTACACACCATGTAATCTGAACTGAAAGTGGTCAGAGAAATGCAGAAACATACACCACTGTTGTGCATATAACATGCCCTCTAACATCACAGACACATAGCTTCTCTAGAGACACAGATTTAAAAGGAAAAACTGGAAACTATTCTATTTTTCCTCAAGTGAATAAAGAGAGGTTTTCAAGGAGTTTATGAATTAGAAAGTCTTCTCAGAAGAATCCCTCAAGTTCTGCTTAATATTTTGATCCTTTGAACTGGATATTGGCCACTGTAGCATCTTTTTAAACGTGAATAACTCTCAATGCCCCCTACTCTACCCCCTCCACCAAACAGTATGTGGTCATATATTGAGCTTTTTTTTCTACCCTGGTCTAACCTAACTGCTGCAACTCTTAACTGATCAAAATGTCAGCATCTGCTTATTAAGAAAGGCTAGTTTCTCTTTGCCTGTAAATGCATGCACCGGAACAGTATTCCTCAGTATGTCTGGTCCCTTTGCTAAATTGAAATGCAGCATGCTGGCAATAAAAATCAAATGCACTCTTCAATGCTGAAATATTTTTTGTTAGAGCAGCCTGCTAGACCTGTAACAGACACACTCTCTTAACCCCTCTCCCTCCNAGAAAAGAGTTAACTGACAGAAGAGCAAGCAAATAAAAGAAAAATAGTTAGCACATTATGATTAGGAGGCCCTCATTTGACAACACAGCTAGAAGAAGAGAGATAATCATAGGAGCCCCAAGTGCTGGAAGGGAGCAGGATGGGAGGTGACTGCAAGGGCTGCACACAGCGCTGGACTCAAGGGGACACAGTGCAGCAGCAGTGCCTCTGTCTCTACCTCTGAGGGTGTGGCACGGTCCCATCCCCTAGGACTTGCTGTTAGTTACAGAGATCCCATCAGCTCTAAGAGCTTCCTAGAACTGCAGGATAAAACATTATTTAGACCTCCACAGCCAGCTTTCAGCCACTCCAGGTTTTGTTCAGGCTGCAGGGAGCAATGTCTCATATCCTCATAATCTGATAGCTGTCAGCAATAAGAGTTAGGTCCATCAGGTAAAAATGTCTTTCATTACATTTAGGAGCAGAGAAACTGAAGGAGTACTGAGTCACTAAATGATATCCTGTAACATTTTTTCACTGCTTTATGTGCAGCTTTTCAGCAGCTAATTGAATTACATTGTGAAGTTAACTGTGGGCTTTTTCTGTTTGTTTTTTTTTCCTGCCCCAAACACAATGCTTCTATTTTCCAGTCTTAATCTATAGATGTCTTATAATTATTTGTTCCTGTGGTGACATTGTCCTTCACTTTGGTTAAAACCTGACATT
Organism: Chloroceryle aenea; assembly: GCA_013399075.1. Classification (NCBI taxonomy): domain Eukaryota; kingdom Metazoa; phylum Chordata; class Aves; order Coraciiformes; family Cerylidae; genus Chloroceryle; species Chloroceryle aenea. The sequence goes on from VWZY01008831.1 coordinate 17,449, forward strand.
TAATTTTATTTACAGACCACAGTCATATCCCCTCTCACCCTTCCTTACACTAGCTAAGCCAAAGTATCCTAACTTTCCCACAGAGAGTGAGCTCATTGCTCCACTGACATTTCCATTTCTTCTAGTTTTTTACTGATGATCTGAGATCTGTTATCATGAACCAATCCTCATCCCAGCCTACTGTTTCCTCTTCAATACCTCAGTATTCTCACATATTGACCATACTTCTTTGGCATCAGCACATGCCACATTCACCACTTTTGACCTGAACAACACATACATTTGTGTCCTGTGCTTGAAATACAATTGATTTATCTTGTCTCTATAAAACAGAATTTAGCACACCATCCCAGCAGTCCAAGTTCCTCCATTTTTTTGTCTATTCCCTTGGTTTCCATATAAAAATGTTTCTAGATCATTCCTCCTGACCACATCTATGTTCTAACCAGATGAGGAACTATCACTTGTACTGAGAGTTCTAAAGAAAAAGTCTGGTAAAGCTACACTTGCATCTTTGCATAATTTTAAGCCTTCTGTGCACTAACACGACATGAAGAAGTTGGGTTGCTCTGTTCTAGCCCTCTCCAACTTTAAAATGGACTGTTGGACCTCTCAACGTCTAGCTGTCAGAATAAATTCAGGATGAGAGAGTTTCTATTCATCCACTGAAAGCTGAATGATAATTTACCCTTACAAAAAAGGGTAGATCTAGACAGAGTCCAGGGCTGATCAGTCCTTGATGTAACAGTTCTACCGACAGGAGCTTTGTCAGAGACAGAAATTTTGTGAGAAGAGGTCTAGGAAGGACAAAGAAGGAGGAACTCAGCTCTGCAGAGAGAGTGTGAAATGGGGCAAATATTCTAACAACCCCAGTGGATAAAGCAAATTGCAGGAATTTTCAAGAACACAATTAACTTATTTCTAAGACAAAATCTAATTTGTTGGAAAAAACATGTGTAACAACATTAACACCTGAGATGAGGAAAACAAAATCAGAACAAATGGAAACAAGAATGTACTTTTTAGAGAAGACAGGGAGGATGATAGTGTTTCCAAAAGCAGAAGAACTTCTAGAGTGATTAAGGCTGAGTTTGTGTATCCTCTCACAGGGATGGATGGCAAAGGGAAATGTGATTTATTTTCATATACTGGAGCTGGAGCTTAGAGCCTCACTACTGAGACATACAAAACCTGAAACTTCAATGCCTGTTGAAGCTGAGAAGCTAGATGTTATTGGTAGCTGTTAGTTTTATTTTCTTTTTTTCAAAGCCTGGAATTAGACTGTCGTGAAAAAGTACCCTTCAACTTACAACATGATGTTGCAGTTCCCAGAATATAAACATATCTGCTAAGACCTGTCTGTCTCACACCAAAATCTTACCTGAGAGATGCAGTGAGATGCTTCTGACAGGTTACTAGCTAAATGGTATCGAACTTTTCTCAACACAAATAGCTGAACAGAGTTCACTTTTATAACATTTGTGTAGAATGTACAATCTCTTATTTTGATTAATTCTTAACAGAACCAGCTAAGAAGATGAAGTCTACATTTAGCCCATATCCAGGGCTGAACTAGAACAGTTGCTCTATCACCCAGTGACCCCTCCCCATTAAAGAATGGGGATCAGGGAAAGGAGAGGAGACTCACAGGCTGAAGTGTAAACAGATCTCATGAAACAGCCAAACAAATACCAATGCAAATATGAAGTAAGCAAAAATATAGTCAGCCCAGCAAGTGTACAGTGGTCACAATAAGCAGGAAGGCAGTCCTCAGGAAGAGAGGCAGGAGACCCCAAACAGAGGAAACTCAGCAAACTTCCTCTTTATGCAGAGCATGATGTGTATGGTCTGGGGTACACCTGGGAGCCAACTCAGGTCAGCTGCCCTGTTGAGTCCAAACTCCTCATGGCCTGCTGACCATGGCAGGCCTATGATTCTGTCCTAGTGAAGCCAGGACAGATGAGGAAGAAAATTCGCTAGGAACTGATGTTTAAATAAGCATCTAGGATGAAGGTGGAAATGCTGTTAGAAGAGTGCAAACTCTATGTAGATTTTCAATTTACATGAACCTAAGTAGAGTTGATTCAGTCAGAAGTACAATCTAATAAGGCTACAATGACTATAAGACATGCACAGTGTCACAAGTTCACCAGGTGAATCACACATTCTTGTTAGATGTTGAGCCTGTAGAGCAAGATAAGTGCCTGGCTAAAGGAAATGAGGGGACTGAAAATTATGGGACCACTCTTGATTTTATGCAAACCTCATCTCTGAAACAAACAAATGTGCTGAAGTACTGAGAACGACATAAAACTGTTAAGCTGATCTTTATCAAGAGAGAGAAATTCTCCTGGCAGTGCCATCAGCACAGGTGATGGCTGAAAGAAAGCAGAGTTCATATTTGCTCTTTCGCTACAGAGTTCCAGTATGATGAAAATTGTTAGGAACTGTGGTTTAGTTCAGTCAAACAAGTTGTTCATCATAAAACTGTGCATGGCAACAGAAACATTTTGGGAACATTCAAAAAAAGTAAGAAAAGTAGAATTTAAATAGCTGAAATCTGAAAGACGGAAGAGAATGTGATTATTTGAGTATTTTCTAATTCATAAGGGTATCATGTCTGAGTGGGGTGGGAAGTTGGGGCAGGGGAAAGGGGATGGTGGGATCCTGAATCTAAGTAAATAAGTAATAGAAACTAATCTCAAATAGGTCAAAATATGTACCAAAGCAATTCATTGTGTACCACAGGAAGTATTTTCTAATCCAAATAGTCACATTTTAAAGAAGAATAAGACATCTTCTCAAAGTTCAAGAAGAGGTGAAGGCAATAAAAAGTGAGTCACCCATTTTGCCCATCAAAGCTTGAGACTAACAACACAACCAGAATGTACTGGGAAAGGAAAGCCCCAGGGCATGAGATGACCAGCTGATTATTACTCTGTTCTACATTGTGATGAGGCTCAGAGTTCACCACTGCAGTGATATACAGCTGAGGCAGGGAGCTGCCCCCAGTGAGCAACTGCAGAGCAGCTTGTTAGCTGCTGAAGAACATTTTCATAGGTGCTGTTTGGTTTGTAACCCTCATTTAACGTGATCTTTTGATTTCTTAGTTTAAAATACAGCTTTGGGTAGTAGCTGGCAAACTTCTTAAATGATTCTTTTTTATTTCTCTTTCAATTTCATGATCCCACAATTGCCTCCCCCACTTAAGCCATTGAAGCTTGATGTTACAATGATACATTTCTACAGAAAATATTCAAAGCTTTCACAGACTTCTCTGACATACATACTAAATCCTTCTTTCCTGTCCCAAGTTAAGTAAGTCACAGTGGCTTAACTAAGGAGAAAAAAACCTGAATTGTACTTTCTCCTTCATAGTCTCCCATTATTTCTCCCAGTTGCTCCGTTCATCAGATATGCCCTTCCCAACAGCATCTCTCTCCCTGCTTTTAGGAAGATGGGCTAAGGATCACTGGACAAAATAATTGTTTGCGCAGCAGCAAGCTGATTCTCGTTATCTAGCTTCTGCTCTGGGTTCTTCTCCCCTCGTCTGCGGGTGAAATCCCATGTCACAAAGTCCTCCAGCAGGAAATTTTAAAAAGACTACCAAAAATATAAAGCATTTGTTCTCTTTTTGTGTGTGCTGCACAGGGGGAAGGACAGCTCCATTACTTTGGATATTAAGCAACTGGGTTCATCCTGTCTGCTGATGACAGAATGACATGTCATAGGCTGAGAAAATGGGCTTGATGGAGTATAAAAGAAGCTGTTATAAGGGGTTTTTTATATGTACATATTTAACATCTATGTAGGCTTGCTAGTGCAGAGGGAGAAAACAAGTATGTCCCTCTGTTTATTTCAAAGTAAATTATAGGAAACTATGATAAAATAGCAACAAAAATCCATAGTGAGTAATTTTTCTTCAACATCGAATCCAATCAATAAGAAATTTGGTTTGTATCATATGAAACATGAAACATGAAGCCTATGGAAGTAAATGCATAGAAGTGCATAGAAGGACCACAGATGAGATGGCATTAAGCTTTTTTTCACTGAAGTAATCAGAGAGTAAACAGTGCTCTTACAGTCATAGACAAAAACATTTCCCAGAAATTGCTATTAGATTCTGACCTTCCACTAGGACAAGCCAGCATGTGATCCTGTGCTCAAGGTACCATATAATTATTGGATGAAGCAACACAGAAAAGTTCAGGCTTTTCAGAAAAAGAGATGTTAGTGCCCACTCATCCACCCATGCTCAAAAGCTGGGCTAGGCCACACGCAGAAAGTACCTGGTGGTGCACATGGGCAGCCAGCCGGATCTGCTGTCTCCTGCAAGGCTGCAAGCAGCATGCTGCATGAGTGGAAACACAAAGCCTTAGTTACTTGGGTGTACTGGTCTGCAAGAAGTAGGTAATTTGGGGACATATTGATTTTTAAGCAGTTTCAGGATTTATTTTATTTTCTCTTTAAATTAAGAAAAATAAAACCTCTAAAAAGAAATACTTTATAAATATCCTTCTTTTTGACTTCTCGTTGCAATGAGAAAAGAGATGTCTTTTTGTGTAAAACCTAAAGAAAAATATTTCTGTACTGGTTTTCAGTTTGTCAGGCCAAGCTTATGAATATACTATGAATTTAGGAATATAGAGCTTAGTCTGAGAGAATGCAGCAGGAGATTGAACAAAATAAAGCACTGAAGCTTATTCTAAACTGACAGGTAATCCTATGCTTTTAAAAATAATACATACTTTAGTTTAAGCATGCATTTAACCAATTAATTTCTCATGAAACACATCTTATTTTCACATTTTAACCATGTTTTAAAATGAAATGTTAAAGTTATTTCTATTTTGAATTGTTTATTTATCAAACCCTCACGTTCTTTTACACTAGAAAAGTTATAGAATTTATTGTGTTTTGTTGTCTCTGGCTGGAGTCCATACAGATGATCAACCTTAGTGATCCTTCCTACATGTACTTCCTAACAGCAGTCTTCATGACTCTAAGAACATTTTTTTAACGAAAAAACAATCATTTACATGTGTAAATGAAAAGTTGCTATGTTTTTAACTGACAAAAAGAAACAGCAACATCGGGAAACTTTCTGATTTTAATTCACCTTTCTTCTGCACACAATCTTGTGAAACCTAATAATAAAACAGAATTTGGACACATCAATTGAAATGAGGTAACGACAAGAGAAGTTATCATGGAATTATTCCTGCCGGGGTACAGCAAACTTAACAATCTCAAAAGCATGGCTCATTTTCTGATGGCTTTTGCAATCTTTCAGATCACAGTGACTTAAATAGGGAAGAAATTCTGCTTGACATCTCAAGTGTACTTGTATAATGACACCAGTTTCTTATTTATATTTAAGAAGTTGTGTAATATCTCTATATCTATTATTTTCATTCTTTCAGCTGTCTATCATGTTTCTGGCAGGAATTCTTTCCCTCCTACTTAAAAGGAGTCTAAAAAGACAGTAATAACAGGGCAAGGCTAGCCTTAAGGTATCTGCAGAAGTCTGACTGTGGTTTTAGCTACCAGCCAAAGATGAAGACAGAAGAAAGGTTGGAGTTGAAGCTGCCTGCTGAAGATAAGCTGGGAATATCAACAAACGTGCCATTTGAAATACCTCCATCGCACCCAGTTTATTAGCTGCTATAAAGGGAGACAGGCTGTACGTGATTAAAAAGCTCAGCCAGCACGAGTCAATTTAACATATTAAAGGACAGACAGAGGTCACAGTCACTGGAACTCACTGCTGCATTGCTGGTTCCCACTTTGTCATTTATGAACACCTATAATCAATATCACACTTCACAGTTGCCACAGGGCCTGAAAAAAAGGAAAGCAAATGCTATGTCTCACTGTGAGGAGAGCTCTTTACGTAGGTAAGACTGAGACAAGCAGAGTCCTGGAGTTATAGACAGAGAGTCCAGAGCAGTGATTTGCAGTCAGCAGGCACACAGCTCCCCTTGGGGTCAGGATGGAGGGTCAAAGCAGCAGTACCCTGGGACAGCACATACTGATGAGAGAGAAAAAAAGAGAGAGTGGCTGGAAAGGGAGATTTTGAAAGCAGCAGCTCTGCAATGTCTTCTACAAGAAAAAATTAGTTGGAAGGACACAATATGCTTCAGAACTATAATACAGGGGAACTGGAAGCTCTAGAGGGAAGGAGAGTTTTTTTCTTCTTTTTTTTATTGCATCCAGGACCAGCCACACAACAAGCTTCATTCAGAGAAAGGCAACAGAAAACATCTTAATCATAATCTCTGATTTTCCACTATGAACTGTTTCAGAGTGTCATTCATTTTGAAACACATCACACTCTCATTACAGCAAACAATCCAGATGATGGCCATACTGCGTCACATCTACTTTTGCCCACGGTTCTTTCACAACAGCTGGGTCATAGCAGAATATTTCTTTGACACCTGGCATTTTAATAATTCCTGCTACCACCTCAGAAGTAATAGAATGCTAGGAAGAGACAGTGAGGAAAGTGTTAATACCATAAGTAGTATTGACTCCTAGAGGTTTAATCCATCATACATGATTTTCAGTTTTACCTTGGCTGCAAAGTTTCATTACCACACCTTGATAATTTCTGGGTTTAGTTTTCACAATTTCAGTCCAAGACCTATTCCTGTTGCTGGACCGAGCTGAAAAAGGAAGGGACAAAAATGATCATTTTGGCCTAGAAAGCCTGGATAGAAATGATACTTTAAGGGTCCATCAGGAAGGGAGATGAACCAAGGAAAATCTTGGGTTCCCTCATATTTTAGTCTAGTCGATCTTTCTGGTGGCTCTAATTTGCAAAAGCTCTACCTCCCAAAAATCACAATAGTCTGACCAAACATTGAGCACACTGATCACATCTCACTGCATCTGTGCAGTGCTGGTAGGTTTGTGGGAGATCTGTCCATAAAGTCCTTTTATCACCCTCTCAAGGACGTTACTGTCTATTGGAAATAGGGAAGCAGTCTGGGTCAATTATTAATGTCCACTCTTTTACCAGCAGGAAGAAAAAAAAAACAGAGCACAGGAGAGAATCACAGCCATGATCTACTGATAAATTAGAGACCAAAATTATACCCAAACTGACTTCTGAATCTACAGCTACAATATTGTTTTACTATAATGCACAGGATATTAGCCATTAATCACAATGACTCCACATGTCAGACTGAATGTCATACTTGCTCCCCTTCTAGATGACACAGGAGCTCTAGACCCCTGACAAGATGTATCATTCGGGTCCCATGGCAATTTTGCCTCTCAGCCCACAGGTCAGAGCTGGCACATTCAGTGACAGAGTATGCTAAATACTCCTGGGAATCATCATGCCTCTTTTAATTCTTGATCCCTTACACAACCTTACTCATATTCATGTAAGTGGGCAAGTTTTGTAGGAAAAAAATATTGAAAGAAACAATGAGTGCTATATTAGAATAAAGTCCATTTACACAGCAGCAGCTTCTCCATAAATGGAGGTTTACCTACTGGTAGAAAGAGAACAACACCAGACTCAATGATCTGAGAAGGAAGAGGCATGCCAGTGGATGGGCAAAAGCCTGGAGGACTACTGACAGAAAAAATCCCTAGCAAGGGGCACAGGAATGACCCTGGAAGATGGCCCCTGGGATAAGAACAACTTTCTTACCCCACCTACCAGAATATCCCACTCCCAGAAGGAAAGTGTATGTCTGAGAGAGATGATGCAGAACAGACAGTGACTGCATTAGCAAGAAGATACAAGAGTGAAGCCATCAAATATTTTAATGTAATAGTCGCTTCTCACCCGAGTTGGAGAGACATTCACCGTAGTGCCAGAAGTACCATCAATGAACCTAAAATAAAAAGCTGCAGCACTCCAGAAAAGCAGGAAGCACAAGCATACATCAAGTATTGATATGGAAACTGAAGGCAAAGCTCCAATTAACCTCTTTTCTGTCCCCACTCTCAAAGAAATTTGCTATTTTGGAAGTCCAGGGACTTCAATATACAATATAATGATTTCAAATAAAGAGAGATAAAAGAGCCCACCAAAAATCCAAATTAATAAAAAAAATTGTTAAGGCTGTTCATGATCCCTAACCTGTCTCCATAAAGTACTTTTGACCTTGTCTTCAGAGCCTCTCCACAGCAGCTTGTCCATCCTCTTGTTTCTCTCGTATGGTCTGTTTTATTGCCATTTCAGACCTCCTTAAGTTCATAAAAAGCACCCTCTATTTTCAATAGTTTCTGGATGTTTTTTCTTTCTTTCTAATCAGCAGGAAATATAACTTGATTAATTTATAGGTCTCTTCATGAATCTAGAAGCAAATAGGAAAATTAAATTATCTTCATTTTACATTTAGGCCTGTAAATACCTAGTTCAATGATTACTCTTACTCCTTCACTGGATGCTGTTCGAAAGTATAGAATTCCTTTGAAATTTCTGTCTCCAATATGGAGTGTATCCTTACCTCAGGTTATTGCAGTAAGGCTTGATGCCCTCAGACATCCTGGTCACAGCTAGGGGACAGCCTTTGGAGGTAGTTCATATCAGTTGCAGAGCATCTCACAGCAAATACCTTTTGATACCTCGGTGTCCAGAGGGGTGCCAGTGCAAAACATTCCCAGGGCATCCGATTACAGCTAGCTGCGAGATGCTGTGTTTTCTGCCAAATGGAGCTTTGTCAAGGTGTGTTCTTTCAACCCCATATGAAGCAGCCTTAAATGCATCTCTGCCTGTGCATTATGGTTGAAATTTTCAAAGAGCACTGTCCCACTCTCAGAATATAGAGCTAGATATTCTACTATTTGAATATCATGCTCTGCTGCTGCTCTCTTTATTATGTTTTTCCCTCTGGTCTAAAGAATTAGTATGAATTATTCAATACCTGCCTAGAAAATAGTGTTTTTACTTTCTACCAATGAATAACAAAGCCCACCTCTCTCTTTGGTGTTTAGCCAAATTCTATATGAATCACAGAACGTTCGCTAACAATGAGGCTAAGCCAATGGTGAGAAATGGTACAAACATTCCGCCTTGCCTTTTTGCCAACGTTCTTTCGAGGACATTAGCACAGTCAGTGGAACAGAGACTACTGTTTTCAATGATGCAGACTTTTGTTGATATCAAATGGCAATGATGTTCAGAAAGACATCACAGAAACATAGAATTGTTTAGGTTGGTAAAGACCTATAAAATCACCAAGTCCAATTGTAAACCTAACTCTGCCAAGTCTACCACTAAACCATATCCCTAAGCACCATATCTACATATCTTGAATCCCTCCAGGGATGGTTACTCCACCCCTTGCCTGGACAGCCTATTCCAATGCTTTACAACACTTCTGTAATGAAATTCTTCATAATGCCCAATCTAAACCACTCCTGGCGCAACTTGAGGCCATTCCCTCTCATCCTGTCATTAGCTATGTGGGTAAAATAGAATGGCTGCCACCTCACTACAACTTCAGAGCGAGAAGGTCTCCACTCAGCCTCCTTCTCTCCAGGCTAAACAACCCCAGTTGCCTCAGTAGCTTCTCAGGGAACTTGATCTCTAGACCCTTCACCAGCTTCGTTGCCCATCTTTACACACACTTCAGCACCTCCATGTCTCTCTTGTAGTGAGGGGCCCAAAACTGAACACAGTATTCAATGTGCAGCTAGAAAGGACAGAACTTCCTAGTCCTTCTCACCATGATGTTTCTGATAAAATCACAGAAGATTCACTTTCTGGTTCACATGACATGAACTCAAAAGCTGATGACAAAAAAAAAACCAACAAAATAAAACTAATTCCAGAGTCATTTTACTCCTACTCATCACATCTGTGAGGATTTGCTGTGTACAGAGTCTCTAGTCTGATTCTTCTGTTCCTTCACTGCATATGGAATATTCTCAATTAAATTTTGCTCATTTGGTAGCTGATGAAGCTCAGACTGTGCTCAGCAGATGATTAAATTTCTTGGCTTTCAGACTCTGGCAGACCCTTAGGGGATCAACACAGTAGACTGTATCACCCTACTTTATTGTACCTAGCCTCTAATGCAAAATCCTAAGCCCAGAAGTCACATTCTTTAGCTCCAAACACAGCTCACTGGGAGACACAGGCCATATAAAAAAGCATCCCAAATATTCTGCAGGTTGAGCGGAACAGCATATAGGCTTCCATCTCAATCTACTGACAGAGTTTATTATTTTTGTTTCAACATACAGCCAGAGGCCCCAGCATGGCTGCATTTCAGATGACCAGTTCTGAATTCAGATAAACAGTGGGCATTGCAATACGTGGCTTGTGCTTGCTTGCTAGTGGTACCTGTTCTGTTTACTGGAACCAGGAGTCATGAATTTCTCAGTTTTCAGGCAAATTGACTATAGAGGGAGCCTGAGACTAGGTAATGAGGTTAGACTGGGATTGCTAGATAACATCTGCACAGGTCTATCTGAAAATGGGATCAGTTACCTTTCAGAGGCACCTCTCTCTTTTTCTTCTGCCTGAAGAGGGAACTGCAGATAAGTAATTTAGTCTACAGAACTAGCTTTTAAAAGTCTTAAGTCAGGACAGTTGAACCTTCACTGTTTGTCATTAGCTTTACACACTGTGCAACTGCCTTCTGGTTTACTTTTTCTTGTTAAAAGAACAGTATAAATAGTCAATGGGACACCTAAAAAGTCAGCAGAGTAATATCCTTCTTTTAATGCAAAGTATTTTTGGAAAACTTTGAGAGATAATTATTAAAATAGCAAAAGACAACAATTTATTAAACGATTTGCCCTGGTCTCAATCCTTTCCCTAACAATTAGTATTGCATCTGATTGAGATGGAGCACCTGGCTTTGGTGGGCACCTGGCATCCAGACAGGTCAACTCACCACAATATTAATTAGTTTCCCATATTATTTTGATCTTTAAAATGCTTTCCAATATATTCAGCAGATGTTTCAGAGTTTCTTCTTCAAACATCTCTTCCTCTCTAAGCCTCTCCAGACAGACCTCTGCTTAATACCCCAGTCATAAAATTCCCAGCCAATTTGCTATATGCTGTTCTCTTTTCAGAAATAAATGAAATAATAAGTCTCCTTAGAGTACAAAGCAGCACATTTTCATATGCAGGGAAGCTTCAGAGAGCATTCATGAAACTTAGAACAGCTGTTCTGTCAGACAGTCTGCAGATTTGAGAACCAGTAGTGAGAATCACTTGAAAGATAACATACAAAGACATTTGGAAGTAATAGGCAGGAAAACTTTGATCAAGGAGGATCAGGAAAATAATAGGTAGGATCAAGTATGGGTTGAAGGATCTGACTAGATTTCAAGGCAAAGGGAAACAAACAAACAAAACTAAAAAGGCTTCAGTGAAATTCAGAATTTGGATTAGGAATACTAAAACATACTTCTGCAACATGCTTTGGGTCACCCAAAAGCACTTAAAAAGGTTTTTACTCCATCTCGATTCCTTCTTTGTGCAAGTAATAAGAACAATACCCAGTTCTTATGTTTGAAAATCTTGTTCTAAATATAAAGCAATTGACAATTCTCTACAGTCAGTTGGTGAACTTGTAGCAAGCTAGAAAATTAACTAGCACACAGACAGGTCTCAAACAGCCCGGTTACACAGAGACAGACTTTGCTATCTGGTCCTAAGCTTTAGTAACACACTTGAGCTTTCCTACTTGAGATCGACACAAAAGAATTATTGCTGTCATCTGTATATCACTTATCTAGAGCTATATCCATTTTCAGGTTATAATCTGAAGCTTTTGAACCTTTATTGTGATTTTAGTTTTAAAGACCACAGAATACTCAGTTTGCAAAAAGTAAAAATGTAGTTGTAAGTGACTCTTGTCTAGAACAGAAGTTGCTTCTCCTTCCCTAGTACTGATGCAAAAGGGTCATTCTGGTTCACATTTGTCTTAAGTTTAACGGTACTGTAGACCTGTCTTTTAAAAGGAGTAGATCTCATTTTACTACACTTAGGCTAGGTCATGCCTTCTCTGCATAGGCAGTTGTTTCCACCTCCCTTGAAGCCAAGTCTAAGCAGATACACTTGCAATCATCATTAATTGCAATCATCATTAATTAGCTATCACAGCCAAGAGAGTTCAAACAGTCAATGGGAGGACAAGAAGAGAAGTCTTTGTTTTGCAGTGCTCTTCAGTGACACCTTACACCTAAGTAAATCTTGTACATACTCAAAATTTACCAGCTTCTACCAGACTTGTTTCTTTTGTACTCACACATCAAAAGCACTATGAAGAATTCATTAAATGACTGTTATATTTTCACTGCAAAGCTTTTGCCCAATCTAGAAAACATCTGAATATTTCCTTTATTTAGATATTGTCATAGTAGTAAGAAAAGCTAATATAGGGAACCTAAGGGATTGTATTTATTTTCCTTTAATATCAAATTTCTGTTATCTCAGTATTGTAAGAAAGAAAGAAAAAAGCAAGCGCTTTTTTTTTTTTTTTTTTTTTTCCCCTTCAAAATGGAGATTCTGAGAAAAATTAACCCTAGGAAAGTCAGCATATTCAAATCAAGCAGGAATGTAGCTCATTCATGAAAAATGCTGACTTTTTAAAAAGTGCTTCTAAATTACACAGTACAGTCACATAACACAGGATTCCCTTAATAGAAAATGTGTTCAAAGTATAACCTGTTTGAAACAAGAACATTATTGAAACTATTCAAAAGAACCTCCCACCTGGCCAGTGAGGGTCTGCATTTGTGATACTTCATATTCATTGGCACTGTCTGAAGATTCAGCTTTGAATTCCGAAACATTGCTTAATCTTTCATTTCCTAACCTGATAGGAGACTCTGCTTTGAAAAACATTCCTTCTTTTCCTGGCAAGCACTGGAAATCCTTTTTCTACAAACTTCAGATAAACCACAGATCATAAGAGGCAGTAAAAGTAGGACAACATTAATGTACTTACAGAATTTGACAGAGCAAAACATTTTTTTAACAAATTTAGAAGTTAGCTGCTGTAACTGTTACAATTTCTCTCACACACGCTTGGGTTGATAGAGCTGCAAGTAGATCATGGTGGGGAGCCTTGTATGAGCAGCTAGCCACAGCTTTGAAGTGATGCTATCTGCACCTTTCTTTATGGAGAGCTCATTGAAACACTAAAGAAGCTTTCAGTCTCTGAAGATAATACTCCCCTTATCACAACAATGAACCTTTGGCATAGAGAATGTAGAGCTCTACTACACAAGATGCATTAAAGAATTTGCAGCGAAGTGACTCCTACCTTTTCCCATGCTTGCTGTCCTTTCCAGCACTTTCTGCACCTTCAGGAGCTGCAAAATGGTTTGCACTACTCCCTCTGCATCTTTGAGGAAAGAGATCAAAACAAACAAAAACTAATCCACACCTTTTTCCATCACACCTGAGTGGTATCAAATCCCTTCTCTTGCTATGACACTTCAAAGCCTTATGCTGCCTCAGCTGCAGCGTCTTCCTCCTGCCCACCCCACCATGCTTTCCAGCATGTTCAGCTTCTCCCAGGTAAAGAAACTTCTGAGGGGATGCACAGAAAAATGAGTGAAAATTTTAGAGGAAGAATTTTTTGAGGAATGAAAAATATACAGCCTGACTTACTGGGAAAGAATAAATTATGTGAATAAAAAGAGGTTAAGGAAGGCTAAGGCGAATCTTTCTGATGAATGTTTAGAATCTCACTTTTATGATCAAGTAGAAACTCGTGCAAATAGCACCTGGACCTTTTAGGTCTTTCAAGTGGTCACTCTGACATTAAAAAGAAAAGAAAAAATGATGGGATGCCATCAGAGAATATCACAATTGGGATAAAAACCTTGGTGCAAAAGTTACTTTGGTTTCATAATGCACTTTCTGTATTACCAGTAACTACATGTGAATAACAGCAGCATTTAAATGTGAAATCCAGACTTCACTGAAATTAGCTTAGGTTTCCTGTTCAATTCAAAGAGATCAGAACTGAACCAGAGAGTTTTGCAAGAAGGTTTTAAATCTCTAAACATATACTGGTATTCCTACTACAGCTCCTCTACTATTATTGCATAAATCTCCCTCAAAAACTAAAGATGAGAAGGAGCATTGATCTCTGCTTATCAGTTTCCACATTCCTGGAATGAAAAGGTGAAGCATACTGACTTCTATCATTACAAAAAGACAGTCTTCTTAGTGTTTCCCTGGCAATGCTTTAACGAGCCTCTTCCACTTGCAAAGCCCTGGAAATTCCTGAAAGAGGGAAGGGTAAGAAGGAGATACCTTTCAGAGAAATTACTTTACTTTTCTGAGAAGTTATTGCAATAGCATATTGCATACAAAAGAAATTCAGCTTCCACTGTCTCAGCAGCTGTAATAACTGCTTTACATTTTTATAGAATCTTTCACCAAATGTTCCAGGTATTATTTAGTCCAGAAACACTTTGAGATGGTTTCTGTCTATCTTACCTTCATAAAGCACTTAGTGCCGTGAGATTCAATATGGTTGTAGGATTTAGGAGCTAATGTAACGTAAATATTTTCTCTTTAAACAAAATCAGCTAACATAAAATTCTCAATGGGCATGCAGAGCAGTTAATATATTTTTAAAATTTTGTTTTACAGGCAAGGAAATGGGACATGAGGAGTCCTAAGTCACTTGAAAGAGGTCATCATGATCCTGTGGTATCATTTAAGGAAGCTGGTGTCTCGACTGGACAGTTTTGCAGAGGTCTCACTCCTCTGGGGCTGGGCAGGGAGGCAAAGGTTTCATTAAACCAAACCAAACTTGGGTGTGCTTGAAAATTGTCAAAGACTTCAGTATCCCAAAATGGATGAGAACAGATTTAAATTGATGATGCTTTTGGGATAATCCAAGTTTCATGCAATATACTTGAAATCATCTATTGAAGACTTGTTCTAATTAACAATGTAATTCTATAGGGATGTCGTAGCAAAAATTCTGAACTGCACTTATTTTGTTCACCAAAAATCTAAAAAATAAAGGATATGCTTGAGAGCTGAAATGTATTTCATGCTTTTGCACTTCTGGCTCTTGATATTCTTGTGGCTAGTACCTGGGAGTAGGGTGGGACGGTTTTACACTAAAATTCATGCAAGGTCCCTACCCTGAAATGCTGCAGGTATAGTAACAAAGAAAACATGGATGCTAATGACAGCTAAGTGAATTAACTAATAAAAGCTGTGCAAATGACATCCTAAAAAAAAACAAAGAGAACTTCCTGAATCACGTGGCATTATAATCTTTCTCTTAGATTCATTTTGAGGGCAGATTTCAGTGAATTACATTTTCAGTGTAATTAGAAGCTGGTTCTCATTAGAAGCAATCATTAAACTATAGCTGGAAAAGGTGCTGCTTTTTTGAGTGGGTTTCACATCTTCTTTCAGTGCCCTGCAGGAAAGCTGAAGGCCTGTGAATATGCATTTCTATAGTGTCCTGCAAGGTACTCGCTGTCTGCACTGTTATGTGGGAGAGGAAGGCTGTACCACATGAGACAAAGTCAAACCCCTGGTTTTATTTGTATATCCAGCTGCACAGAGAAGTGCTCATCTCCTTGACCATCTCCCCTTTGGATTTCCTGAGCTCAAACCATCCTTCCAAATGACAGCTGAAAATGAAACTCAGTTTGGAATAAACTAAACTTTTCCGCTGAGTGTCTAAAGCCGTATCCCTTGAACATCCCAAGACTTGAATAGCAGTCTCAATGTTGAAGCAAAAGACGTATGAAGATGGCAAGTGAGCTGAGCCTTCCGTGTTCAGGATCAAGTCTGATGACTGATGAAACATAAGAACCATTCACCAAATGGAATTAATTCAGTGACAAGGGACTATGCTGGCAGGGTTTGAATTTATAACTCTGGAGTGGTAGCTCTTTGCAATGTATCTCTGTATTTGCAAACTCAGATGCTCAGGGATAATACAGATAAAATAAACTGTTACTAACTGCTTTACTATTTCTAGCAGGTAAAGAAGTGGCGCCACAGTTGTGAACTATTTATTGGGAAATGAGAGCCCATTTGGATCAGAAATCATCTTAAGAGAGATGTGTGCATATCCCAGTTAGGAAGAAGATAGAATCTGGGATTCCTAGAAAGAGGTGAAAAGGTGGTCAGGAAGCCCAGGACACAAGTGAGCTCTCTCCAGGAGCAGTGACATCCGGGGAGGAGAGCAGAAGTGACAATGAGTCTGGATGTCATTGGGGTGAAGCGAGCTATAGTAGAAACTGACAGCAATACTTTGGGCATCTAGTTACTTCCAGGCAGCAGCACTTCCTCCAGGAGAAGCTGGAGAGGGGATTAACAACCAGAGACACACACATACGTACAGACAGACATCCACTTATGCATTTTATGCTGCTTGCATAAAAAAATCCCTTCATATCTTAAAACATGTGTAAGCAAACTGGACATTGGCTTCATCTCCAAAGCAGCTCCCTATCAGTATATCAGGTGGATTCCTCTAGGAAAGTAGCTTCAGAAAACAGCTGTTGTTGTCCTATATCAGGGCATAGAATTGTCCATATGGGGCTAATGTAAAGCTATCCTACCTTAAGTAGTGACTGTCCAGGTCCCCACAAGTCACATTCTTGCCAGTCTTCTCACCATTCTGGTATTCCTCAGCACCAAAGGAAGAAGCCTGACAGAGGTGACCTGGCGATGGTGTAGCCTGTTTCTGTTCCCTCCTCTAGTCACATCGCTGGCCAAAACATCATTTGGCACTATCCTTAACTGCACTAGGTAGGCTAAGGGGGAGTGGTAGATAATTTTTAGGGACTGGGGTAATTCACTAGTCACAGTATTTGAAAAGAATGAAAAAGCTTAAGTTTAGGTCTCAAGTACAATAATTCAGTAGGTACTTACATCATAGAATCATGGAACCATTAAGGTTGGAAAAGACCTTCAAGATCATCAAGTCCAACTGTCCACCCAACATTATTATGATTGCTAATCCATGTCCTGAAGTGCCATGTAGATTAATAATAAGACAGTACAAACATATCACTCTATGATGAGCTTGCAACATTTTCTGAGAAATGGCTTTTTCTTCAGAAAACAATATTTGGCTCATTAAAACTAAAGCAATAATCCTACACCCTGCCTTAAAAAGCCTATTTCTAACTAAATTTCATTTGATAATGTCTTATTGACCTCATTGATTGTACTCCCATAGGCAAACAAAAAATTACAATTCTATGAAGGAAAAAAACTCAACCCCCCACAGTCTTATTAGTGTCCATGGTCTTATTTTTCAGTAGCTACATGCAGCCGATTTACATGATATAAAGCACCACAACCATTTCAGTTCTATGCAGTCAATCACAACGTTTTTTTCAGAGATAAAATAGCTGAGATCAAGGGAATCTTCAAAGCTGGGATTGTATGAGATGGTCCATCATTTATAATTATATATTTGACAACTAAGGCACCACATGTGGCAGAGGTGACAGACATTTCATGAAGTGACCACAGTATTTGCATAACAAATGGATATTTGAACATTCAGAATATTTGGATACACAAAGGATCCTAACTTTGCAGCACCCAAAAATCAGAGACACTAAGTTCTCTGATTGGTAATCAACAGCAGGTAAAGCCTTCTGAAAACTTAGGTACAATGTGGCTAAAAATAGATGTTGTTTTATGGTCTGCATAAAATTCCATACTCCTTTCATTTTAATGCAGATTTCTTACTGCTGACCACAGTCTTAATGTGACTGTAGCTCTGACGTTATCGGTATAAAGATAAATTTGAAACCTGTCCATAAGGAGGCCTGTACGAGCCTGAAACCATCTCTATCAAGTAACTTGAACTAGTGTCAGACTGTAAGAGCCTGACAATGTCTCAAACGTCGTGTGGTGATAAGATCCGGGCAGAGAATGAGCAAGGACTGTCTGGAGGGAGGAGGTGTCAATGGCCCACGACAGCCCTCAACGGCTCTGCCACCCTCGCCTGGCTTCTTGCAGGTGAAGTAACAACAGGAAGAGAGATCTGCATTGGCGGGAAGTTTCTTTGCCCTGGGTGACTTTCTTCTGCTAACCAGTGGGACTGCACTAAGGGGGGCTCCATGGTGAGCACTGCACCAGAGGGGGTCGTGCAAATTAGCACCACCTCTCNCAAATGAGCCCCACCCCCCGACGCTTTCTGCGGAACTTGGGAATGCCCCCTACAGCCCGAGGCCATAAAGACACAGTAAAATATTGATCTGGGTGCAGCCACCACCGAAGTACTCAAGATTTAGATTGATCCCGTGAGACGCCGCTGGATCCAAGGGGGGGTGAGATCTTTGTGTCTTACTCTCCCTCTGTCGTTTCCTATTTATACTCACTTTTCTTCTCCTTGATACTTAGTTGTGCCTTAAAGTAATTGATACGAAAATAATGGCTATGCTAAAGCACCTTAATTCGCACGCTTACTGTTTTTTCTCAGGGAAAAGCAGTAAACAGTTCTGCAATGTTCCCCGTCTCCCTGTCACGGCTCCGCAGCCTCTGTCGCCCTGCCGCTCCCGGGGCCTGATAACGACAGCCCGCCCCATCAGCCGCCGAGCAGGACGAGGCACAGACAACGTCTGTCCTGGTTTGGGTGAAAACAGGACTAATCCTGTTCAGTGATTTTACTTTTCAGTTCAGTACTTCTAATTAACAGCACTTTCTGAAGTTAGAAGCATGTTTTTGCAGTGTCTGCTGGCAGCAGTGACAACAGCTCATGCTTAGAGTTACT
>VWZY01008832.1:0-14613 GCA_013399075.1 Chloroceryle aenea
CCCGGCACAGCCCAGCCGCTCTCGCCGCTTCCAGAGGGCCCAGAAGAGCCCCTTGCCGGCCCTTTTCGCCGCGATCCCGTCCCCATGGCGGACTGACCTGCACTGAGCTGGTCTGACTCGGCGAGCGATTCATGGAAGCAGACTGAGAATTGAGCTATTTAAACTAAACTTCCTTTACACTCAATAGAATTACCAATAGGCTTCATGTTAAGTTACTGGACTTTTAATCTCTAAAATATAGATGCTGTTAGCTATTTACCATTTAGACTATGAGATCTTTAAAGTTATGGACCATTACTCCCAGTGCTCTCACACTAATAATAATATAACTGTAACAGTAACAAAACATAAAACATAACTTGAGTTACTAAATCTTCACTGATAACATAAAACAAAACCCAGTTGGTACAACAGGAACTCCAGGGTATCTATGGGTGAGATGACCTTTTGACGAGGTTATTCCCTCTGTTTTCAGTCAGAAGTTGTTTGTGTATCTAGCTGATTCTGTTTCATAATTCCAACAAACGCAAAGATCATAAATTGATCCCCTTTTGCAGGACACATAGAGCATGAATAGTAACAAATTAATAACACACTTAATAGCAGTTCTGATAAATTTTCCCTATGGAGTATTTGTTCTTTTCAAAACTTTTAATAGAGTCTCAAGACCTTTATTTTATTATTTATTTATATTTAACTGAGGGGAGTTGAAAAACTATTATCCTTTCATTTTCCTTGCACCTTTAAATCAAAGAAAATTGCACTTAGATTAATTCAAGAGGCAGTAAAGCGATAATATATTTATTAGCTGTTTAAAACTGTACCTTTCAGTTATAAACTTCTCGAGGGAGATTATGCAAAGGATGCTATGAGTCTGTTGCTATGCACAGCCAATGGAACTAAATGCAGATGAAGCACATTGCTGGCAAACACTCTTCTCAGTCTGTGAGCAACGAGTATCAGAGCTCTTTCTTTATTGTCTACCTTTGCTCTTCACTAATCATTCTATTCACTTCATGTGTTAAAGGTACTAAGGCATGCCTATTAGCAGAGAGAGATGGAATACAAATAGGTAAATTCCTCTACACTGAAGTCAACAGGATCATTCATTATGTAAGATTTGCCAATGCACCCTGGAGCAATTTAGAGGTACAGATATACATTCAAGTGACAGCAGCTTAAAAAAGTCCTAGTATATCAAGAAAGCCAGGGTATCTTCATGTAGGCTTGCTTTTTCCTGTCAGCAAATGGAATTCATCTTAGTCTAGCCAGCAATTAAGGAGGGTCATGAAGGTTAGGAATTAGGCTGAGGAATGGATCAGTGCTACACACATACTTTTAAAGATATGATTATGAGACTGGCTTAATCATGACTAAGTGATAGTATTCTGTCTTTAATTTGCATGTTCTCACATCGCCTCTATTTTGTTCAGCAACAGTGCAGTCCATTCTTTCACATGAAACAATTCTTTATTTCAGAAGTTAACTTTTCATTCAAATGCATCACCAAAGGATGCCGGCAGTTGAGAAACCATCAATATTGAATCTATACCCAGGAGGTAACGCTGCACCCTCTCACTGAAAAAACATCCTTTGGTGCCAACGGTGTTGCTGTAGAGCTAAACTGGGTAATAGCTCTCTAGTTACAAATTAACACAGCTTGGGAGTACAAAAGAATAGAACTCCTTTGAAGAAAAAAAAATCAAAATACATCAAAAGTTCCTTTTAACTTGTCTTTCTATCAGTGCCCTTGCATTAATTTGAAACAGACAATGTTCTGCTGATCAGCTAAAGTGAATAATAAAGTCTATTATTCAGGCATTCATAGTGCATGATATAGCAGCTCATTAAGACCTAAATATTCCAACACAGACTTTCAAGCCTATTGTCTTCAGCAGCACAACATTTTGTTTCTTCTGTTTCTTAGTTCATTTCTGTGTACCTATCATAGTCCTTACCAGCTCTGAAATTATGTTTCTTGAAATCAAGTGGTACCTGTAGGATGTAATTGATGAAAAGAATAGAATGGAACACACTGAAACACAACAGAAGGTTCAAGAAAATGTAACAGAACATTAACATTTCAAACTAAGACTCAGAAAACATAGGATAAAATCTTTTTCTAGACAAGCTGTAGGATGGAAACACAAAAAGGTCTAAAAAAACCCTGAAGAACATGTGAGCAGCTTCTCTTTTCTAAAAGCAATTAAGAGTGAAAATATCAATGGCTTTCACAAAAACAAGTGTGCCTTTATTCTCTCTGACAGTCTGCCTTTTATCCTGGTATTAATTTCCTCTGAGCTTTGTACATTGGATTTATTGACTTTGAACAACCTTCCAGAAAATAGCTGGAGAAAATATTGTCAAAGAATTTGCAACGTTTGTTTATACCACACCTTGTCGCTCCCATCATAATAGTCATTTTCCATGTAACTCTTCCAAAAGCCAAAGATGGGTTCAAGACTAGGAAGGTTAAAAATAAATATTGCTAGGATAAGACATAGGATGAGCTGCAAAGCATAAGCACGTATCACTTACCAACTGCAAAGTAATTCAGAGAAGGCACAGGGCTAACACCCTCCAGAAAAAAACAACCAACTAACCAAACCACACATTAAACCTCACAGCTAAATACAATCCCATCAAGACTTAAAAACATGCAAACCTTTCCTTTACAACGTGCTGAAGTTCACATGATAGAATCAGGTCTCATTCTTGCTGCTATGTTTAAGGTGTATCCCAAGCACCTTCTGCTGAATTAAATCAATGACAACAAACAAACAGCAACAACAACAACTAGTTAGTTTAACCTGCAAAATTCTGCTGCAGAAAACTAACTGCAGCTCAGGTGCACCTCCAGTGGGTTATAGACCTTTGCAGCACTAAGGATGCTGAACTATCTGTGCCTCTGGATCTGCTAGATACTGCCGGTGCCAACCCACATTCAGTAAGAGAGATCCACAGGGCTGCAGTTATTCCAGTTGGCTTGAATATGTGTTTGGTGGGGATTTTTACTTAAACATTCATGGCTGCTGGAATTTGCCTTCCTACACTGTTAAATTCTTTGAATGGTTTCTGGGCCAAATAACAGTCTCTGAAAAAAATCCTGGGTATAGATCATCTAAATACAGGGAAGAACTTCTTTCCTTTGGAGATGATGGAGAACTGGGACAGGCTGCCTGGTGGAGTGTCTGTCTGGAGATATTTAAAACCCACCTGGGCATGTTCCCGGGTGACTCTGTCTAGGTGAACCTGCCTTGGCAGGGGGGTTGGACTAGATGATCTCCAGAAGTCCCTTCCAAACCCTACCATTCCGATGTTCTATAATTAGAAGATGCACTGTTCTAAATATACAGCTTCCATATGGTGTTTATAGACTGAGCCACTTCAGTTCCCGAGAACTGAGCGGGAAATCACCCTTTCCGTTCTAGGAATACAACAATTCTGTGGTCTCTTACTTAACATACTTGCTGTGCATCCGAGGGTAGACAGAATCAGGTCTTGCCATCAAGACTTTCTGAAAGATAACAGGGGCTCCCATATTCAACAAAAATGGCACTATTTAAAAAGTTTAAATACATGCACTTGACCACATCACAAAGTTTTGTGATATCCTAAGTGGTAAAATATTTTAAGGAGAAAAAAAAAAAAAAAGAGGTTAACACAAAATAATTCTTTTACTAACAATAATTTTATTTTATGCAGCAAGTTCCATAAATTTTTGGACAGTTTATGCACTTGAACTGCTCAGACACAGATGTCTACAGAAATGTAAGACCATACACATTAAAGCCAAATTCACCCCACTTCCTTTGAGGCCTTTTCATGAGAATCTAAAGTAAGAGTTTAGTCACCCTTGACTTTTGAGGATTTACAGAGGTAGGAAATGTCTGATTTGCCTAAGAAGGTGACAGTTGCTTCCTATTGATTCTGGAGTGACAATACTCCTTAAGTGTGAAAGTTAACTTACCTAATGTGAGCTAGATGAATTCAGGTCGTGTTCTTAAACAACACAGTATCTTTCTCAGTAAAGACAGTGACTGCATGTTGAGTTTATACCGACATAAATAAAGAACCTTTTAGAAATTTTTCTGTGTTAGACAGATGTAAATGAGATTAGACTGTCTTTGTTCTCCTACATCACATATAGCTCTCAGTCTACTGTCAGCTCAAAAGATGTATAGTTTAATTTAAAACAGTAATGTGAAACAGCATTTTCCCATCATTAAGTATTTTTGGAGACAGCACAAGATTACCCATTCACATCCTCTATGAGAACAGGGTAGATCATGTATCAGAAAACTTCTCCTCACTAAAGAATATCAAAGTCCTGACATCTCAAACTGTGCTTTATACATTACTTTGAATATTTGTTTCTACATCTCCCTTTATGAGTTTATAAATTTATCAGACAGTCTACAGGTCACTTTGATTAGGGTCACAAAGCGATTTATATTTTTCATAATATTAAAATGCATTTCATTTTTTCATCAAATAACAAGAAGAGTAATCTTTCATGATCATTTGAGGTATTCACTTCCTGTAATTTCTGCCGGTTTGGAATATTCAGACTAAGTAGATGATAATAGTTTAACAATAGCAGATGATAGTGGTTTAGTCCTGCTGAAGTCAACGGCACAACATTCACTGTGGTCAGCAAGGCATCATTCCACTTACAACCCAATTCTGAACAGCTCTCAATTTAGGGATTTGATCCATGACTCATAGTCCATGATATTCCACACTGAAATACAATGAAATTGGAGACTATGAAAGTATCCAGACAGACACCTCACTTGGCAAACAGCACAAATATGATGAAATTTAAACGAAAGTTTTAGTCTGAACCAAAGTTAAAAAGGACTGCAGAGAAACGAAGGAAAGCTTATGATGTCCTGATCAGAGAAGTGCTAAGATGCAGTACTTGTCTTCTTGAAGAAAATAATCTCATGTTTAGTTAAAAAGAAATCATTTTAATAAATTACTTCTAAATTATTTAAATAAATATCACAGTTTCTATTTATAAAATATGCCAACATATGGAACACAACATATGGGCCACTCACAAAAGGGGCTAATTTTTATAACTTATAGAAATAATAAGGTAAAATATTTGTAACCTCAGTCTTGAACTATGCATTTCAAATGTTTTCAGCAAATGCAATATTATATTCCAGACTATATATGTTCACGTTCATCAAATAAATAGTGTCTCCAACACTAATAATGGAACTAATTGACTGTCAGGAGGAGCCAGGAGTCTCGTAGCAGTCACATCACCAACTTTCAAGACGAAGGGAAACCGATTTTATGGCTAAAAAAAATCTGATCCATGATTGCAGTTTTACAAATCAGTTACCAATAACTTCATAAAACCTGAAGTGTTTTTTTAATTTCATTTACATTCTAACACTATCAGAGGAATATTACACTGTCAAATTAGTTGTGCCATAAATTTTACATATAGTAGAGGATCTTGTACAGAAATTAAACTCTGAATCTGGCAAATTAACTCTTCAAATATAAATTTGACAAGGACTGCATGTCAACTGCATGCTTAGAGGGTAAAAGGAACCAATCTGGCCATGATACTGATACTCCACAGCTCTTGGAATAAGTCTTCTGGGAACAACAGAAGCATTTAAGTGTGCTCAGATGCAGGTTCATGCAGTTTTCTAGAACTCTGAATGTTAAGACCCATGTGCATCATCCCGGGGCCAATGTTACTTAGTTACAAAGTAAATAACTAAAATGTTTTCCTCTGTGTTTATTTTGCTTAGGCTTCCAAATATGATTCAGAGATATAAGCATTTAAAAATATGTAAAAATCTTAGCTGCCTCATAATTGGACAGTTCAATCTACAATATATTACAAATAATTATCAACATTTAACACAGGGAGAAAAAGAAAACAAAGTTTATCAGATAAAGTACCAAGACTAGTTTTCATGAGCATCTTTATGTAAGTGTAGCTGAAAGTGTCAGAACACTTTTCAATACAATAAACCTAAACAGACATGCTTTTCAAAAAGGTCTAAGAATTCTCAAATTTTACTGACAGTCTTAAGCAGTACCATGGGGAGAAAGGGGAGGTTAATGTCTGTGTCTATCTAGTGACCATTTTTCCTCTGGATGCTAGCGACAGAAGAGAATTTTGACAGTAACACTGCACACCTGCAAAATTGTTTCATATTGTAAAATTGCACTCATATTCTTCCTACATGAAGCCACACTAGCCTCAATGGGAACACCTGAATAAGAAAAAAGAATAAATCCTATTTAATGACCTATTTGACTTAAGATCAGCTCAGACATAAAATTGGAATTTATCCTCTAATAGAGAACAGTAAGATTATTTTTATTTTTTATCACCAGGCCTCCAAATTATTCCTTCTTCTCCATACCACAACTGTCATTTTATGGATGGTGCCAGTGAGATATAGACTACAAAGTCCTAGATCTTCATCTTTCAGGGGGCATTCTCATTAACCATATGAATGTTTAATCATCTTTCTGATTCTTTCTGCTGTCTCTTGTGTTGCTGTTCATACAGGTAGAAGGTCACAATCTAGACACAAGGTCATTCAGCTCCATAGCTGGGATACCTCCTGTCTGGTACTAACTTTGGTCAAGTGGTCATGTAACTTAGCATCTAAACTTAAACAAAAATTGGAGACTTGACATACATGAGGAGTTTCTACTCTGCTGTCTTCAAAGACACCGCTTTTCTTTTTTTATATTCTTAGCATAATGATTATAATGCATTTACCCTCATAACGAGATCTAAAAATAAAGAACAAAGTTCTCTTCTACCTTTTTACATCTATATAAGAAGTACACTGCACCAAACTCCAAACAATAGATTTTGCATTCCTGAAACTGGAAAAGTACAGTACAGAAAAGAAATAGCTCCTAAATCTTGCATCTAATTAACAACAGCAATGATGGTATTATGAGTGTATGGAATAACCTGTATTCCAAAAGCAGCACAGATGATGCTCCTGACTGACAATTTTGTCCACCCTAACTCCTCAAAACCAAACAAAAAGTTGTTTTATAGGCTACTGTGGCATTCCACACAACATTTTCAGGACGGGATTTAAAGGTCTCTTTCTACTTCCACAAATACATGGTCTTAATTCTTACCTTCAACTGTCCTAAAACATCTGACAGAGAAAAGCCTTTTCATTTGTTCTGATTCTAGAGTATAAATCCTGGAAATAGAAGGCAAATGCTAAAACTTATTCTGTCAAATACAGAATGTACAGACATCAATAATTTTATTCTTTTTTTTTGACAAAAGATATATCTTCAGAGAGAAGCCAATTTGAGAGAATGATCCTGAGAAATCAAAGTTTCACTAACATGTCAGTGCATTTTAACTTTAGTATTTATTGAGAGGCATCCTTGCCCATGACAGGGAGGTTGGATTAGGTGATCTCTGAGGTCCTTTCCAGCCTAAGCCATTCTATGATTCTATAATTTCCTTTACTAAGGCATTTCCCCTATCCAGGGCTGAAACCTAGGACTGAATGGGGAAAAACAACTACTGATAGTAAATAACAGCTAAGTTATGGTTAGCGAGACTGCAAAATATCAATTATCTAGGGTGCTAGAGACCTATTTTGACATAGTAATGACTGTCCAAGAAAGACCTACTTTTACCTAGGTCGTAATGAGATATCACAATGTGCTACAAAAGATGTGAAATGTACATATGGGAAGGACAAGACAGAGGGGTAAGACGAGGACATAACAGTTAAGAGTGGAAGGAAAGGCAAGAAGAACTCCTTTATATTAAAAATCAGCAAGGGCACCTGTCATCTGTATGAAGAAACTCACTGCACTTTTGACATTGTCTAATGCTTACCACCCAAATAAACAGTAATTACACGCATATTTCAATATTATAAGCCAAAACTGATCCCAGCTCCCACAAACCAACGGAAGCGTATTTCAAGACAATTCCATTTGTAATAAAAAACAGATGGTAAAGGAAACAGATGTCTCTTTGTGATCTGATTTACACATCTGCAGACATTTACAATATGCATGCATTTCCAAAGAATGCTGAGCAAGTTAAATTGGGAAATGGGAAATTCTTTTCTTAATGGGCATGTGCAAAGAGTGCGACTCAAGAAGAAAATGAGCTGTGACAAAGATATATCTATTCTATCAAGCCTATCTGTTTCCAAACCAATATCATATTACAGCACCATGTTAAAGAAACACCAATCATGATAAAAATCAGTCAGCTCTGGAAAATGTTTACTGCAGGGAAACATCACTCAAATGTGAGTTGGCTGAGGGACAGGTGATTTTCAGATTTTTTTCCTCTCTGAAAGAAGACCTGAGGTTAGCAATGGTTATCTTTCAGAAATTCATTATACAGAAAAGCAAAAATTCCCTCAGCAACACAGACCTGGAGATTTATTTAAGATCATCTAAATCTTAGATTGCCATATTATGCAGACATCAACAATAAGCCATTGACAATGACATCAAATATTTGCACTGGTCTCAGTGAAATTATGCACAAGAATTAGCAGAGAAATGTGTTACAACAAAGAAGGATGGAATATTCTCACTCAAAAAGAGAAAATCCTTGCAGAACCTCTTAGACAAGAGGTACAGGATAAAGCAGTGCAAGGAGCCAAGATATTAACAACCTTCAAAATTAAGTTAGGTTGAGGCCGGTCAAAACTACACTAAATCTCCGAATCTAACTGCTCATTTGGGAGATCTTTTTGCTTTCTTGCATTTGTCCCATTTCTTTTTCTTTGGATAGTTTACTTCAGGCTTGCAAAGGGTACCACATTGTCAGGCACAGAGAATGAATTATTCTTTTTCATCAAAGCACAAAACTCAATTTAAGTGTCGCATCTCTGAGCTGAAAAAACCATATCCAATAATGATACTCAATATCCACGTCCATTCCAGTCCTGGGCCTGTCTGCTGTGCCTGTGAAGAAGGAACTCGATTCACTCAAATGTTCTGACTGTTTCCTCACGACGAAGGGATGCTGAACAGCCTTAAATCTCAGCTTATGTTTATTTTGCACCATTACAGTGACCAGTGAGACACAGACAGAGTTTGTAAGTAAACCTGTGCAAGGTTTACCTGTACAGGTATTGGGATAAATCACCATTGGAACTGGGCCAGTTTAACCAGTTTAATTTCATATAAACCATCCCACAATCATCAGATGGCAAGTGCTTTCAGGAACTAACCACTTGGGCCAGAGTCAAATTGGTGAGCTAGAAGTGAAAAGCTCCGTATTCTATTACTAATCCCCTGAGCTATAGAGTTCTCAGATGGTAGTTCTCCAAAGGTTCACAAAACGTTTTGTGAAAGGCAGCAAAAGTAGTTACAAGGGTTTTTTTAAACCAAACAAAACAAAACCCAAAACAACCACCCAACAACCCACAGTTGCAGGAACAACTATCTTTTTCTTAAAATAATCTCTCTGAAAGTAGCTGACTGTACACATTTTACAAGAATAAACAAACTTCTCTAATATTTATCCATAAATTTGGAGTCAGAAATCGTTAGTGCAAATTTCTGCTGACCGGCAGCATTTATTCTATAAACTTTGGGTATCCTAAGTGGTCCATCAGAGAACAACAGATATCTTCAATCTGTCTGATCTCTTCACTGGGCATATTTTCTTTCCAGGCATGAATGCTAGTTGGTGAAATTTCCCCTTCATAAGGAAGATAGAAAAGACTGGTGGAGGTGGCAAATAATATTTGGTTTAAGCTAGAAGGAGGAAGAGGAATACCAAGAAAGGTAAAAATTCTTTCAGCCGTCTTCTGAGGAAAGCTCACAATATCTTCAAACTTGACCAGTTGATAATTTGTTGGCAGCAAGTCCCCATTGATTCTCAGTGCTGCTGCTGTGTTTGCTAGCCATAAATAGGACAACACAGAAACAGCATTTGAATTAGAATTTGAAAGTTCTTTTCTTAACGATTCATATTCAAAGGCATAGCCTTCATTTAAATTACATTTTCCTTTACCATTCTCCCCTTTAAACATTGCAGCCAAGCGCTGTGGAACATTTTTCAAGGAGTAAAGGCTTGGCTTATTTTTGTACAGCATTGAAAAGATCCACGCCCGAGGATCCCTTACAACATATAATGCTCTCATTGACGGTCCCAGGATTTCCTGAAAGAAGGGAAGCTTTAATGTCCAGCTGCCACTACTTAAACTAAGCACAGGTCGTGCATTAGGATAATAGACAAGATGTCTTCTCAGTTCCCTTATATATTCAGCATCTTTATCTTGACTCCCTCTTGCCCTGCTTCTTTGCTCTGACAGAGATTCTCTCTTTTTGGATCGTTTCCTTTTGTCTTTGCTTATGACAGAATGCTGAGCAATTTTACTTCTGCTGGCTTCATATAAATGAATGTTTTGTAAATGTAACTTTGTGCCTCGAACTAGAGACTGGAGCCACCCTTGGATAAGATGAAAATGACCATTCTGAACATCAGAAACCTTCCATTCACATGGATCTACAAAGGAGTCAATTTCAAATTCAGTCTCGGGAATTTCGAGATAGGGTGTAGGTATCCTGACATATAAGAAGTCACTGCTATTGAAAAACAGCTGTTTTAAAATTTCTGCACCAGAAGCTGGAAGTGAAGTAATGATAACATCTGGCAAAACAACAGGGTTTCCTTCTAATTGTTTGGCTTTATTGCCGTTCTCGTGTTCTAGCCTTGTCATGTCACTGCTCAGCTTTGCACAGATGGGCTGAGTACACATGCTCCACACATCCACCAGTTCAATAAGCCACAGTGTGACAACCAGTATCAGGATCCAACGCAACATTTTACCAAAGGATATGTAAAACCGCCACTGAAAAGCCAAAATGACCAAACTAACACCCAAAATTAACCCTGCAATTATGTTCACTTTGAATCCAAATGGGAAAACCACTCTACTATTTTTTATCTGTTTTTTCACGGATTCAGTACCTAGACCAAACTTGGTCACTTTGTTTTCATGAACTACTTTGGCAAAACCACCAAATCCCAAGTAATCAAACCTTGTCTTTAAGTTCTGATATTCAGTCACAACAGAGATGGTATTTTCAGTGTTGTTGATGCTGAGTGAAATCTGAAATCCAGATTTTGCATTATCTATGAGTCTACAGTTAGAAACATTGACATATGGGCCATAGAAAAGGTAAACAATCCTTGTAAGTGTGTTTTTCATTGGAAAGGTAACATTTACAAACTGAGTCCATCGCTTTTTGAATTCAGCAGCTTGTTCTGCCTCCTGTATCCTAGCAACAGGACTACTCCCATGATGATCAAACCAAAACATCTTGTAGTGGGCATCCCACACATCCATCATAGCTCCATTGTATTTGTTTTTAAATTTATAGGGTATGTATTTAAAATCGATGTCAAGATTATGAAAAAAGGCACTGACAGAATTAACAGGAGAGTCTTCCTCCTTCTCGATATGGTCTACTACTAACAATGTCTGAGAATTTAAGAGCAGCAAAACACGATACACACTTTTCAGTTTCATTGCTGATGTGTAAGCAGATACCGCCTCACCACTCACAAACATCATGTCTCCAGCCTGGGAAGCTGTTATAATTTCTCCAGTTGAGTCTCCAACCTCATCCCCAATCCACTTCAGCCACTGGGCACACTCACCAAGCTGTCCCTCCCAAGGCTGGTTGCACTGGCTTGTAGGAGATGGAGCAAAGACCAAGACGTTGTTCAGGTGGCTGAGTTTAGGTCCATAAAGAGCCTCAGAAACAAATACCTGTCCATTGGGAGCAAAAGTGAAAGAGTTCTGATCAGGATGTTCATGGCCTGGATTGAAACTTCTCCACCCATCAATCCAGGTATATGGTTGAAAGTGAACAATATCGTAGACTGCACGTCCACCAAGTTTTCCAGACTTAAAGGACACAAAGGTGTTTGTCTGACTGTTTGGCAATCCAGCCCCATAAGTAACAACTCCCCAGTTAGGAAACACATGCATTTTAGCAGAACCGTAGTCAGGAGGTGGCTGAGGAGTGATTTCAGCAGCGTACCAGATAAATTCAGTGTGTAGTGTGCTCCATCTCTGTGCAGTGGATGGCACCATTGGCCCATCCTTGGGTCTGTGTTTTCTAATCTGCTGTGCCAGCCAGTTGCCAGCTCCATTCTTCATGATAAACTTATCCAAGAAAACCAGTTGGCTCTCGGGACCATAAAACCAGTTGTAATTTGAATCTGCTATGCCCACAGTCCTCTGAAAACCTGGTAATAGGGTGGAGTAGTAAAACCAAAAGTGCATTTTGAGCCAGTTATTTCCCAAGTTGTTAATACCAAAGTGGCGCTGTGCCAGGAAAACGTATTGTGTTACTGACTTGGCCGTGTAACTCCCATAAGCTACTCCCTCATCCAGAGACCCATCTACAATGTGATTGAGCAGAAACATTGTTTTCTCCATCACATCAACAACAGTGTGTTTCCAAATATTTGCCTGAGATCCTTTGTCCACCCCTGCAACTAAAGCCCCTATAAGCAAAGCAAGCATATTGGTGGCTTGGTGATTATGAAGAAGCTGCTTGCCCCAGGAACGAACCTTTGAGTACTCATACATTTCCTCACTTACAGACCATATCTTCTCCAGGTATTTTTGCCTTCTCTCATTTCCCAGAGAATTATACAAGAAGTCAAAAGCAGTGGCAAATCCTGTTAGGGAGTGACCAAGCGGCACTTCATCTCCAGGTGCATTCTCAACCAACCAGTTTTCGTAGCCAGCCATTCTATCCATATATTCTAGGGCAAAATCAAATGCAGCTTTATCTTCGGGGCATAGCAAACAATAAAATGCTAGAGGTGGCAGATTGTTACCATAAATCTCATTCCACTTTGCAGCAAAATCAACGTGCTTGGGTGGAGGTAGGTAGTACAACGGGTTGGATAGCATAACCGTCACCGCACTTCTGATGGCTCTGAAAAGATGGGAATGGCTGGAATGAGCCTTCTGCCTCAGTGCCTGAACATCTTCAGCATTGAAATACAAGCTTGGATGAAGAACTGGCTTCTTCAGCTTCGGCTCGGCACTAAGACCTTCAAGGTGCTGCTTTTCATACTGATCTACATTTTCTATGAACGTCACCCAATCAGAATAATTGCTTACAGATTCTTCAGAAGTGAAGATGGCAAACATCATTAACGCTAGAAATAAAATATGCCCCACGAACATCTGAGCCATGATCCATTAGGCAGCTCCTCTTCCCCAGGCATGCATTTCCTAACAAAACACAATGTTCAGATGTCAAACTTTGATCCAGTTAGTAGAAAAAGAAACACCTTAAGGCATATTTTTAGGAGAAAAGACTTAGCGTGTACTGTGCATTCTCACAGATACTCAGATTACTTGAAATCTGAGTGACAAAAGGGAAATAAAAAGGCTGTTGAAACTTAATTCTCAGGTGACTTGTCTGTTCACACTTTTCTTATCCACAGCATTACAGCATAAATAGTAAAATTAGGGTGAAAGTAAAATCTCTAAGATATGCATATAAAACACAGGTTGACAATGCACAGGGAGAGACTGAAACACCATCTCTTAATGACCTGAAAAACGTGACTTGAGAATGGGAATCGGAGACATACATTTACTTTTTTAAAAAGCTTTCCACCAGGTCAAATTCTACTTTTAGAGCTGCCAAAAATCCTACTGATCACGAAACGATAAAATTTATTCAAAACAATATGTTGCATTTGAAGAAATAATTAATTTACAGCACTTGGAAAACAGACTCCAAAACTGAAATTACTGTCTTCAGAATTCCCCTTATCTCAATTTTCTTACACACTCTTTCCATCTTTCTCTTTTGGGACTCATGGGAGAGTGGGCAGAAATAAAATTAATAAAAAAATAAATCAACATCGATCCTCCATTAGCTCCTTTCGCTGCAGCTGCAGTGCTTTTAACCACTATTCCCTCCTGTTTGTCAAAGGTACGTCTGGATTAATAGTCATAAAGTATCGATGTATTTTCAAGTCTTCTTTCATCTTATCTTCAGCCAAAATTTTGCCTCAATGATTCAGACAGTCCTGCTCCTCCCATTATGAAGCAAAAAGAAAACATGTGAAAGAGGCAGAAAGCCAAGACTTTTTTGTTAAAAGAGCAGTTTTGGGTTTCCTTCCACTTTTCATGCCGTTTCTTTCTGTGGAAACAGAAACAAAAGTTTTCTGAGGCTGTAGAGGTGTCAGAACCTATTGAAATAAGTTAAAATAACAAAGTGTTGCTATTTTTCTAGGAAAGATGAGTTATTGCATCTTTTCTTTTACAGAAATGAAATCAAAAGGAGCATTTTCAAAGTTCCACAAAATTTATCTTTGGCCAAACAGAAATTCAGATTGGGTACTTCAGCTCGCTTAACTTCACCTTTCCCTGCGTGGCTACGAGGTGTCGGGGGGTATGTTCTCCTGGTCCTACCAGGAGCTACCCAGGAAAATAAATCCGAAACAAAAACGAACACCAAAACTAAACGGAGCTTAAATTAATAAATACGCAAATAAATATCTTTCGTATAGGTCTGCAGAAACCACCGCGTGGCTCCGCCGGCGAAACGAAGGCGTGAAGACGG
>VWZY01008832.1:18597-34003 GCA_013399075.1 Chloroceryle aenea
TTTTAATTTAGAAATCTCAACTAATTAAAAGCCACAGCAACAAAACACAGACAAGCAGCAAGAAGATTCTGGTTTCATTAAAACTAAAAAATTACCATGATTACATTTATCACACTTCATAAGCAAAGTAGAAAAGGAAGTAACTTTTTCTCCTATAATACAATGACTTCTATTTTAGCAGAGTTCCCCAACACTGCAAGGCTGGAGTGCTCACAGGCTGAAAAGTGCTTGGTGTCACTGTCAGCGGAGAGACTTAGGATGGAGCAACTGCCAAAAGCCGCAGTGTTGTGCTCTGTCTCTGTCCCAAGCTGTGTGCTGCTGCCAGCCCCTTTGTGTCGGAGCAGTTGGCAGCCTCATTGCTACCTAATTGCTCGTGCAGACACAACAGGGCTGCACAGTTTTTGGCCAGTTTAAGTAGGTTGCTAAACGGCACCTTCAAAATGCCAGCTGCATACAGGAGTAATTTTAAGTCCATTCATGATGATCTCAGACACTGCATATGAAGCAAACAGGACTGTTTATACTTTGGTAACATTTTGACCCAAAAATCTTCACTGGAAGTGGTTTAAAAACATCAGGGATGACATTGTGTACAGTGGTGGGACCTCAGGAAGTTTCTCAGCAGCCAGTCAGAACAGCACAGCACCAAATGTTTAGGCTATCAAAGTCATTGGAGTAATGACTGCAGATCTACATCAGAGCACATTTTTCACCATTGAAACTCATCACCAATTGGAGAAAGAAGATTAATAATACAATGTCATATTTATGGAGGCATTTAAGAATTCAAGGCTTGCTGATTGTACTTTGGCTATTTTGAAACCTGTGCCTAGATGTTGCCATATGAAATACAGTATGTTGGCAAATTAATCATAACATAGAACCAAAAGAGTGGAAGAGGAAGGAATGATCTTTTCCTTGCCCTAATGTCAGTCTAGGAGAGTCTTGACATTAAACCCTCCCACCCCTGAAAAAAAGCCTAAAAAACAAGCCACCAAAAAATCCCAAACATTAAGCTCACCAGGTGTTAAGTTTTGAACCAGAATAAGATGCATTCACTGGACATGTGAGTGATAAAGTACATGATATAGTTTGGGCTGAGGGAGAACTTCAGAATCTCATGAGGGACAAAAACTTTATATAATATTGCTGTAAACAGGGTTTTATCCTTGGACTGCAAAAAAAGGTCACCTGTGAAGAATGAAAGCATGTAGACATACCTATCCTTTGATTTCGGTGTAACAAATCCCATGGCTTTTTCATTTTAGCAGAGGTATTTCAGAGGTAGCTTTACAATCCTAATGTAAGCTCACTGTTGAAATTTCCATGAAGTGCATCCTTTTTATTGACTTCATAAGCTTTGGATCAGGGCCTAAATCCCAATACCCCATCACTGGTGACCTTCCACCAGCAGTTATTAATACAGTATTTTATTTGCTAGCAACCATAAATTAGAATTAGCTTAAAGAGATTTTTAATATATTGTCCAGCCCTTGAGGAATATATATGAAAAATGTTCTTACTGGCCAAGCAGAACCTATAGAGGTAGCAATTAAATCATAAGACTGAAAATAAAAACTGTTATGATCTACACCATTGTCTCCTGATTGTATGATTAAGGAGATAGTAAATTAGACATTATAGTGAAAGAGTACAACTACAAATCTTAACTAAGCATATTTTTTGTAGCTCTATTCATTATACTAATGTACAGGCTTATATTTAGCAGCTTTAGAAGCATTAGAAGACTGGAAAGCTACAGATTACAATCCATATGGGTATGATCAAGTTGGCAGCAGTGATTAATAGTATCTCCTGGTTTGTTTTTTTAGAAACCAAACAATATTTAAGACAAATATTAAGGTGATTTACATCACAAAGAATTCAAACAATGTAATTTACATGACTAAAGCGTAGCGCATTAAAAGTTGTGTGAGCTGGAGTAACTCACTATCAGAGGGAAAAAGGCAAGTTTTCAGGTTAAAATGGAATATCTCAGTTTGCAGCATGGAAGTCTGAATTTACATAGTACAACATACCCATTCTACCTAAAAATCATAAGAGATTTGCTGTCAATAAAGGCCACATTCATCCCATTTAGTGGGATATCTCTGCACAGTCCTGTTAGATGTAATAAACTTACTCTTAATGGAAAGGTGTTCTACAGGTACTTTAACATGAATGAGGGCCCCTTGAAAAGGAGTGATCTGCCACTTTGATCACATCTGGTTGCCTATTCCTGTCTCCTCCTTTTCCAAGGATGGTAAAGCTGTGATGAACCAGGTAAGGGGACTGATTCTGCAAAAATCTCACCTGACAAAGTTTAGATTCCAGCGAGATAATTTCCCTCAGTTTAGTTCACCAGGCATAAAGCAAGTATATCTATCTGGACATGAGGAGTAGTAAAAATAACTCCTTTGGAGACTACATTATGGTAGACAGCTTTTGTAAAGCTGGTTGAATCTTTCCACACCTAATTGTAATGTTTTGTTCTGCAGGAGGAGAGGTCTAGAATGCCAACTATTTTTAATCATCTAAGTAAGCTTTAACACTTTGAGAGTTAGGCATGTAACTGTTGAAATTACAGACTATCAAGCCTTTTCAAGAGCTATTGTTGCAAATATTTTTCAATGTTGTTGTAAAAATTCTGTTGCCAAGCACTTACTGGTCAATTTTAACATTTACTTTGCTAAATGCTAAGTAGATTGCCTCTTTTAAGTCATGTAAGGAAAGTCATGCAGAAATATTAGGGTCATAGCAGTATACCAGTAAATTGCAATTGATTTAGGCTGGATTATGGACAGCAGAGCAACTTGTGTTCTCATTCACTTTAGAGTATGGGGCTTGTGTTAGATTATTTCAGATTTAACCCAGATCTTTCAAAGGCTAACTTTTGGGGAAGATTCCAATTTCATTACAGTTTTTCCCACTAATATATTTTGACCTGCAGGTTTATTTTAGAGTATCTTCTTCATCTGTGCTGTTATTCTGAGTGCCTTTACTGTCATTATTTTTAACCTAGAAATGCTGCCAGAGGGACTGGTTATGTCTACAGAGCTAAGTAGCTCTGCACACAGGTACCCAAGATAGTTGTAACAAGCTTAGCTAACTGGAATAGGTAACATACCCTATTAATGAAGATGTTCTTTGTGGGATCTAAGCTGCTACATTAAAAAGTAGCCTGAGTATTTCTTCAGGGCAGTAGATGGCTCTTATCTGACCCATGTAAAGAGAAGACTAAACTTTGGAGGATAAAGTTAGGAGGAAGTTGATCCGTCTCTAGTTCACTACACAGAGGGGTCACACTGGAGGGCTCATAAATTAACAGCAAGAGGTATGAAATGATCAAATAGCTGGAAACTGAATCTTAAACTTTAATGATGTATAAGTTGTACATTATTAACGGTGCTTGTAATTAAGACTGGAAGAGCTTCTCAAATGATGTGATGGATTTTCTGTAATTTGAAGTCTTTAATTAAGACCGGATATACCTCTCAGAAGATATTGTCAAGAACTATCGGGAGAAATTCAAAGATTTTAAACTCATATGAATTTTTCATCACATCAGACTTTCTTTTATGGCATTCATTCATCTAGAAAAGTGGAAAAATACAATGGACATTTATAAAGGTCATATAAATAGGTTTCTTAAAATGGCAGCTGAATTGCTTTCTGTTCTGATAACATAACTGCTTTTGGAACAGGCTCAAGACCTCTCCACAACATAGACAAAAATGAATTTTCTCACCCTAAGCACAGGGAGGAAAGTCTGGTGCTTCATCAGTAAAAGGAGACATAGGGAAATTAGGGCTGAAATGGGTGTTAGAATTGCATGTCACCCTTACTGCCTCTTTTTTTCCCACTCTGGTTCCACATACCAGTAACTCCTAGCCCATGCATTCTGACCTTTCCGGCAGTATTAATCCACCAGAGTAACTTTCCAAACATACAGCATAGCAAGGGGAAGATAATTAAGCTATGGATATTTTCCTGTCCATTCCAGTTCGCTGCCAAGGCAACTGCCTCTTTTGCTGATGCCTGCAGTTGGCCCTGATTGCACTTGTGGTTCATTAAACTATTGTGGACTTACTCAGAATCCCACCTTAGTAACCATTACAGGTTCGTCTGTGATAATCTGCAGTGCAACTTTTAAACTGACAATTCATAGATAGCATAAAATACTTAGTTTTAAGAATTTACAAACAACTATACAGCTGTGTTGTACATCGACTCATAAATAATATTTTTTTCATATAAATGCACATACAGTAGATATCCTTGGTACACATGAAGAGTGTTATTTTGACTCACGGGAATG
Organism: Chloroceryle aenea; assembly: GCA_013399075.1. Lineage (NCBI taxonomy): Eukaryota > Metazoa > Chordata > Aves > Coraciiformes > Cerylidae > Chloroceryle > Chloroceryle aenea. The sequence goes on from VWZY01008832.1 coordinate 22,916, forward strand.
ATGTATTCACAAAAAGATAATTCACTCAAGTGTGCTTTCTAAATAGTACTACTGAAAGGCAGTAGATGTAAGAACAAAAATATTCATCCATTTAACATGAGATACTTGCCGTCACAAATGCTTCAGAGAACACTTAAGCAGTTAGCATATTTCTGACATTTTTTTCATTTCCAGAAACCATGGCAATTGATAGATCTGTTTGCCATCTAATTGTCAACAGACATGGAGCCTTCAGTTTCAGATAATTTTCCCCTTTGCTTTTTTACCACACAAAAAATGAATCTATCTCCATCTCCGGACCCTTTGTGATAAGTTTACAATCACAACTGCAACAAGCAAACAAATACACAAACGAAGCCCATCAAAAAGCAAGATGAGCTCAATTGCCTGTGCCGAACCATTCCCACAAACATGGGATTACCTCTGTCATCCAGGAAGGCAGCAAAGTATCCCTAGTAAGCTCTGTACCTTCCTTCTTCCTCCCAAATCCAGGCAGCTTTGCAATATGCCCAGAAAACTCTCCGAGTTCCAGCTTTTTCAGCCCAGAGCTCATTAGACTTGTGACAGACATGCACTGCTGCTGCCTGGAGGTTCAAAGAAATTACTGAGAATTGTTCAGAATTTTCCTGACAGTTCTTTGTAGAAATAAATGATTTCTTAATATCACTGATTGATGGGATCCAAACATTCTAGATAAACATACAAAGTCTCTTGAAATTATGACAATAACTGAGCAAATTTCTAGTCATCTTTCCTGCTCACATCTCTATATTCCTCATCCCTTTGGCAGTTCACTTGGGAGGGGCAAGGTGCCCAATCTTCTCTTGGCTTATGAGATTTCAGCAACCTAATGAATAAGAAAATAAGAATTTTCAGTCTGCTGCTAAATTAGCCTAAGTGTTTTGAATATTATAGAGTCATGGAATCATAGAATCATAGAACTGTTTCAGTTGGAAAAGACTCATGGAGTCCAACCGTTAACGTAACACTGCTAAATCCCCCCAGTAAACTATGTCCCTCAGTGTCACATCTACACATCTATGAAATACCTCCAGGGGTGGTGACTCCAGGGCTTCCCTGGGCAGCCTGCTCTGGGACTTTACGTAACTTTGGGGGAAGAAATTATTCCTAATATCCTACCTAAACCTCCCTTGCTACAACTTAGAGGCCATTTCTTCCTGTCTGTGTTACTTGGAAGAAGAGACCAACCCCTACCTCACTACAANACTACAACCTCCTTTCAGGGAGCTGTAGAGAGTGATAAGGTCTCCCCTCAGCCTCCTTTTCTCTAGGCTGAGTAATCCCAGTTCCCCCAACCACTCCTCATAAGATATGTTCTCTAGACCGTTCACAGATCCACTCCTCATAAGATATGTTCTCTAGACCGTTCACAGATTCTGTTACCCTTCCTTGGACATGTTCCAGCACCATAATGTCCTTCTCAACCAAAACTGAACCCAGTGTTCGAGATGTGGCCTTGCCAGTGCAGAGTACAAGGGTACACTCCCTGCCCTAGTCCTGCTGGCCACACCATTGCTGATACAATCCAGGGCAATTATATAGTAGCAAATAGTAGAATATATTAGAAAATAGCACAAACCTGTTCAAGCTGTTGTTCTGTCTTTATTCTGCCACAGAGAAAACCTTTCCATTAGGCAGAGCCTCAACACATTAGGTTGTTTGTGAACATCAAACAGGACAAATTAAATAAACCCCCTTTTTATCTCCATAGTTAGAATATTAAGAATCAAAGGCTTGCCTTCAAAACATAAAGTACAGAACCACAGTCAGAAAATGGAAGTATAAAGAATCAGCAGTTGGAAATGTAAACATTCCAAACTTTAAACAATTTAAATATTTCATACCAGCTCAGCTTTTGTTTTAAACTGCACAAGTTTCCCCCAAAACTAATATTTTTAAATTTCCTCTGCTCTTGATGGACTGCAAAAGGGATTGGGACTGTCCTGAAAAAAAAAAAAAAAAAAAAAAGGGGAAAAAAAAAAAAAAAGGAAAATAGAAAAGTAATTAGTAAGCCAGGCATTGACTAGGAGTGCTCAGAGATTGTTCATCTGGCCTTCTTGAAATTAGGTATGTGCCCTCGGTCACCTATCTTAGAATATGTTAAACACTCTACGATAAACATCTTTCCCTCCAAGCTATGGAAGAAGTCTAGATAACAAGTCAAGATACAAGAAGGACATTGAGGTAGTGGAGCATGTCCAATGGAGGACAACAAAGCTGCTGAAGGGTCTGGAGAACAAGTCTTAGGAGGATCAGCTGAGAGACCTGGGGTTGTTCAGCCTGGAGAAAAGGAGACTGAGGGGGGACTTTATCACTCTCTATAACTCTCTGAAAGGACTTTGTAGTGAGGTAGGGGTTGGTCTCTTCTTCCAAGTAACACAGACAGGAAGAAATGGCCTCTAAGTTGTAGCAAGGGAGGTTTAGGTAGGATATTAGGAATAATTTCTTCCCCCAAAGTTACGTAAAGTCCCAGAGCAGGCTGCCGAGGGAAGCCCTGGAGTCACCACCCCTGGAGGTATTTCATAGATGTGTAGATGTGACACTGAGGGACATAGTTTACTGGTGGACTTGGCAGTGGTGGATTAATGGTTGGACCTGGTGATCTCAGGGGTCTTTCCCAACCTAAATGAGTCAATGATTCTATGATTGGTTTAGATATGTCATTGTAGATGTAGATGAATCTAGTATCTGGTATCCATTCCAGCACTATCTTAAGTCTAGAAGAATCTACTTTTTACATCTCAGACACTAAATGAACCCCTTGATCATTACCAGTAAAACAAACCAATGTCTCTTTCAATCTTGTGAGATCTGAAATATACCCTTTAAGAAAATCTGTGTAAAAGATACAAGCCAGCCCCTAGCAGTGGGGCTTATATAGCATCAGAGATGTGATGAAATAGTGCAGTACATCAGTCATATGCTGTGCAATATTTTGACATGCTGCAGCAAATTTATTTTAAAAATGGAACATTAAAAGAGATATTCTGCTATAAAAAAATGCTTATTTTCTTCTCATCAATAACATGAAACTGCAGTTTAAAGAGTAAATATTGTGATGAGGTAATGTGTGACTATCATCACTATTTTCAAATTATGATTTATTTGGGAGAGTGAAATTTGCTCTCTACCTTTCATTGACAACTCTATAAACACATATGAGGAAGGGACAGGAGGAGGAGGAAAAAAATGTTGAAAAGAAATCTTTATATAATAAAAATGCTGAACTGTGGGAGGGAATACATTAAAAATCAGCTATAACTTATTCAACAACAAAGCTGTATGCAGTTAAGTGTCACTTGATTGCTTTAAATATAGGACACTTTTGTTTATGATTGTGTAAGTGGCAAATCTGCATTAGCTGTGGATTTTGTTTGACTCACCGAGGAGAAAGGCTAAATCCTGGTTATATCAGCATCAGCAAAAAAACCCAATCTTTCTTCACAGGTAGTTTTCTGTCAGGATTGCTTTTTGAGTGCCACTGGTTGAAGGGAAAGTGAGGTGGCATATGAAAAGTCACTGTAATTAATAACAGTATTTTGCAACCTCAAATGCTCAACAAAATACTGTTATTAATTACAGTGACTTTTCCAATCATCTCTCTGAAAAGCAGTTTTCCATTTCTTGCTCTGAAATTCTAACCAAAGAGCAGAAGTAGGCAGTGTTTGCTGTAAGGTTAAAAGGTAAACTGCAAAGGCTTTCCTGAAAAGAACTGTGCTTCCCCTCACTATCTCCACTTACATGGAGACTTTGACATCAGAGGATCTTTGTCTTAGGAAGCATTTACTAACTATACTACAGCTGCATATTGCACTTGGAAGCTTACTAATTTAACACAGAATTTAATCAAATTCAGTCTGCTATTGAAACCATGAGTGGATTTATGGAGGGTTTGTACTGTGCATGAATAAGGGCACAAAACCAAGTTTCTTTCTGTCTGAAGATGGGTACTGTTGAGAGATAACCTTTCTCTATCCTTCACAGCAAACCAAACAACAGACATAATGAAGCAATTTGCAGCAATGTTATAATTACTTTGCCACACAATTGTTTTGTACATTCCAATCAGAATATTGAAGGATATGTCTAAATATGTAAAGGAAGGACTTTTTAATGTTTGGGGGTTTTAGGTTGGTTTTTCGGTTTGATTTTTGTTTGTTTGTTTTGTTTGTTTTAATCAAAGGTGCATTTACCCCTTAGTTTTCACTTCTAGACCCAAATTTGTCCTGCTGTTCCAACCTGATAATTGAAGTATTCCAGATAAGGTATGGCCATATAGCAACATAAAGAGCCTATAATAATCACTTCCAGGAAAACAACATCAGTGATAAAAGAGAGGTCTCAATATTTTTTTTTTATTATTAGCACACCAAAATATAAGCCTCCACAAATAGATTTTCCTACCTTTTTTTTTTCTGTGCTGCAACATGATTTCTCTGTCAGACTGATTATGTTGCTCCTTTAGAAATTTCCCAATCTAGTTTATATATTTGGTAGTGGATGTCTGAAATGTTCTCCGTAATGCTGTAGTCTTCAGAGGGTACCTCACAGCTGCCAGTCTAACAGTTAGGATCTGAATTCAAACAAAATTAATCACAAAAGCAAAACAATGGCATTAACAAGCATAAGGAAAATGGCATGAGATGCTGCCAACTAAAGCGTTCCATTTTTTAAAATGTGTGTTTTCAATTTTCCTCTAACATGGAAAGTTGGTTGTATTTCTTTCCACCCCACCCCCCCAACACTAGAGGGAAAAATGCTGTGGCATGGTGAGGAGATAAAGTAGTTTTTATTCCAATTTCATAGCTCTTGTCTAACCTTCTGGTCTCCTATTCCTCAAGGGTCCTATTTTCCAACATCATAACATCTGCTTTTTGTTTCTTGACCTTGCACTTTCCCTCTTTGCCTCCAGGCTATTCACTTATTTCCATTCCACTTCCTCCTCCTCACCAGGACATCAGCAGGGGGAAGTGCAGGTTAAGCAGAAGACAGAAACTCCCTTTCCATAGTCTTCATTTTCAGTTGGCATTACAAACTTATGCCTTCCCTTCTTTCTCTCCAGTAACAAGTTAACCAAGCTTATTACAGAAGCCGAGTGCTATGCAGTGTCAGCTCAGTGTGTGAAAAATGCATTCTTTATCAATCCTTCTTTTTTTCTCTTATCTTTCCCCTGCCCCCGTAGGCTTGGTCCAGCCTTAGAATTCCCATGTGAAATAACACACTCTTGATATTAGAGATACAAAAAACACCCTCTCACCCCCAATGAATTCCTTTTCTTTTCTCAAAAGAAAGGAAACACTGGAGTTTTGCAATGGACTTTTTTAGCATCAACTTTTATTTTGAATGTTTGGGGTTTTTTTTAAGAAGAAAAGATACTATTTTAGCTTGAAATTCACCCAAAATACTCTGCCTGAGGCAGAAACCTGCCCTAGACACCTTTCAGTGCTGCTGTTTAAGTTCAGTGGTTATAAACAAAGGCAGATAGAGTATACAGAGACTGTAATCTTGGAACAATTAAATACAATGTAGAGGTAACAATATTAGTTTAATGAATTAATTTCAACTTTTGCCCACTATTCTTTTCCTACTGATTATATTGCATGTTAATTTAGGGTTCTTCCGCCTCAGTGGCTGTAAGAATAAAGCTGGGACCTGTTTGATGACCTGTTGGACTTTGAATTATAGAGTTATAGAATCATTAAGTTTGGAAATAACCTTTAAGATCATCAAGTCCAACCATCTACTAAATATTATCAGGACCACTATACCATGTCCTGAAGTGCCACATCTGGATGCTTTTTGAACACCTCCAGGGATGGTGATTCCACCACCTCCCTGGCCAGCCTGTTCCAAGGTCTCACCACCCTCTCAGTAAAAAAATTCTTTCTAATATCCAACTTAAACCTCCCCTGGCACAACTTAAGCCCATTTCTGCTTGTCCTATCAGTAGTCACCTGGGAGAAGGGACCAACACTCACCTCACTACAACCTCCCTTCAGGTAGTCGTAGAGAGCAATAAGGTCTCCTCTCAGCTTCCTCTTCTCCAGGGTTGTTAACAACCCCAGGTCCCTCAGGCTCTCTCGTAAGACATTTTTTCCAGACCCTTTACCAGCTTCATCACCCTTCTCTGAACTCGCTCCAGCAACTCAATGTCTTTTTATCCTGCAGTGCCCAAAACTGAACCCAGTACTCAAGCTGCATCCTCACCAGTGCTGAGTACAGGCTCACAATCACTTCCCTTCTCTGCTGGACACACTGGTTTTGATACAGGCCAGGATGCCATTGATGATCTTGGAGATCTTTTCCAACCTTAATGATTCTTTGATTCTGTGACTTTTGTTTGTTTTTTAAAATGTGAAGGCAAGACAATAAAAGCTGGTTGGTCATTTACAGAGAAAATGCAAATTTAGAGGAAAGCTATTGCAAGAAACTCCTATTTCTTTTCAAGAGACAAAGATCAGAAAATTAATTGTTCCCAATCAGTTATAAATCATCTTTTTACTCATTTTAAGATGATTACCCTCTACTTTAAAACATCCAATGGAAGAAGGAGTGTCATTTATTTCAGCCTGTTGTGCAGGTTAAAAGTGTTAGTGACAAAAACATATGTTCTCGTGTACTTGTTTTGCAATATCAAGTTCCTATGTAATTTTTGCTTCTATGAATGCAAATAGCACGAATGTATTTAACACATTATTTAGTAAACAAGCAGAATAAGGCAGAAAATTACCAGATAAATCAGATGAAGGCAAAAGTAAACATTTAATTAGCTTTCTTTCTTCTCTTCCATTAACTTTGCTGAGTATTTTGTCCTTTGTTACCTTTGTCCAAGGTAAATAGAAACATCTCTGGCAAAGCAAGATTTTCATTTTTTTTGTTTAAATTTGTATTCCTAAATGAAAGGAAGATGATAAACATAAATTAAACTGACAATCAATGATTTTTATGGCAAAAAGCTGTTTGGGTTTTTGTATTTTTTTTTCCCTAGTAATTTGCAAACTGCTTTGAAGTCCTTTTCTGCATATGAGGAAAATAATTCATAGCGTAGAATTTATGTTTCAAGCTGTTATTATTTATTTCTTTGGTTATTTATTTTTAAATGGGAAAGGAGAAGCTTTTACATAATATTCAGTAGTGGTTAAAATTGGAACAGTCTATGTGATACTAGTGCATCATGTTTATATTTAAAGATGTATATTTATACTTTGAAAGGTAGGTGGATGCTCAAAATGTAGTCTAGTTATTCATCTGAAAGCTACAAGAATATTTACCGAAATAGAAAAAAAGTACTTTTTAACTGCTAACAAACTTTTACCTTACCCCTTTAGGAACACAAATATTAGTTTAATAGTCATATAGAAATGAAGTGTCTTTGACTATCCATTGAATAATACAACTTAATTGTTTATGAGTCAGATGTAAAAACAAAATTTTCAAAATCTAGCTAATAAGGGAATCAAGACCGCCCTAATTGAAGGTCAACTTCTGCAACCCCTAATGAGCTTTAGAAATTGCAAGACTGGGTTTATATTCCAAACAAGCTTAAATTATGATCGCTGGCACTGCATCATGTGGCACTGCTGACAAGAAAATAATGTTTATGACAGTTCTTATTAACTGTATATCTCAGTTTCCTCAGGAGCTCTGGAAAGCCAGCCTTGCTCCTGCTGCTGCCTTCGAGGAAACCAGTGTCCTAGACTGTAAGGAGCATCTAATGTGGTCAGGCAACCATACCAGTAACAGCATTCACTACTCATATGACAATCACTTGCAGTATCCATGACAGCATCCCTAGAAATCCATTCTCAAGTGAGTACAGAAGTATTTCTGTGTCTCCGAGGATCTTTTCCCAGATCTATCATCTCAGCTCTGCCCTTTAGCTTCCCTGTGGCAGAAGCAGCAAAGTTTGATTTTGCCTGCCCTGCTGAGGGTTCATAGACTGCTCTGAGTGGTATACAGAGTCATGAAGAACAGCACCAAAGTATTGAACCAGTACCTAATGAATCTTTCTAATCATGCCCTTGCCCTGCATTTCCAATAGTCAACAGCTCTCAGAAATGTGAACTGCACAAACACATGAAGAGCTTTCCATAATTTATTTGTGTTTACTGTGAATAAAATAATTAATATGGCACTTTCCTGGCAAACTTATATTACCTTTCTCCATTAGTAAAATACTCCCCAAAGGTTAATTATACAATAAGAAAATGCAGTGCAGCATTTAGACATTGCATTAATGCATTAATTAAGACGTAATGATCAGGGTCAGTTGCTCTTCGGGGGGATTAATGACAGGCTGGGAGACTTGGTGGCTCAAGACTTTTCCACAGGTCATTTATTTCAGCTATTTATTCATTTTCTAAGAAATGATCCTGAGTGAAGGTCATTGCTGGCCCGTCATTTGTATAAAAATAAATTGTAATAACAACAAATCCCACCTTGTTATACTTTTATTATTCTGTAATATTTATCCAAAGTGTAATATACACTCTCTCTTTAAGCCATGGTATTTCTTGTGGCAGGCAATATTCTATTAATTAACTAATTCTATTAATTAATTCTATACAGAATTCTGTACAGAATTAATTACATAGATATATTTTTACACTGATTTTTGTTTCCAGATACAAGTTTACACAACTTTCCTCTTCCTGCTAACTCTTAGAAAGAGTAGGAAAAAAGTAAAATTCTGCTCTTGTAATTTTTGCAATAAACCTGACTTGGTTTATATGTAACAATGATTTGAAAGGCTATAATTCATAGACTAATTAACAAAGTTAAGTGACCTGTGAAAACAAACAAGTAAAAATCCATCAATAGATCTCTCCCAATTATTTTTTTTCATTTTGGTTGCCTATCCTGCAAATTAATGAGATTTTTCTTTATTGAATGAATCAATGAATGAATATCAAGCTGCACCTTTTACTCAGGCCTCTGTCCTACTTAAGTCAAAATGTCCACTATCAGGAAGTTAATGAAAATGAAAAGGATAAAAGAAATTAATTAATTTTAATAAAAAGGATAAATTACATAGAAATTACCAGTCTGATAAATGTATGTCCCAGAAATACACATAGTGATCTTGCCAGTTTGTAATTTCAGCTCCTTTCTTAGGTAAAAAGCTAACATGATTATTCTTTCCCAAATTTCAATTCTGGCAGTCATCATGATTTTTGCTGAAATTATTTACAGGTTTTGGGTCCTACATGATGGTGAGTAGGACTGAGAAACTTGATAAAGGGAAACTAAAGTATGATTATTTTTATTTTTCATTTTGATGATATTACAGAGACTACATTTATTTGCAATACAGAACTCAACATGACATTTACTCTTAGGAAGATAATTTCATAATGTTTTATCATCTTTTGTTGTTGTTGTTCTTTTTTTCTGTTTTAACTTTGTGGAAGTCCTAATTATTACACACAACTTTGTATTCTCACTTTCTAGAGACTGCATTAACTTCCTAATAATTTTTAGAGGTAAATCTATGCAGTTGTTTTCCTGTGTAGTTATACATAACTTAGAACCTACCTTTTCTCTTTCTGTCAGGTTTTTGAGGCCATATGTAGACCATAAGAGCAGGGATTTCTAAGCCTTTCTGTGCTAACTGAAGAACTGGAAGCTCAGAGTAGCAAGTTGATGGCCTTTGTAAACCAGCATTTATTTGGTCAGGCACAGGACCATGCAAACAAAGCTTTCTCAACTTTCACAAGTGAGCTGTCTGTCTTCACAGAGCCTGTGGTTGTGATAATCTGGGAACTTATGCACCACGTACTACTCTGTAATGCAGACTTTGCAATAGGCATCCCTGCTAGGTGAGAAGATTCGGTGATATTTAGATTTATGCATAGATTCTGTTGGTAACAATGAGCTCAGAAATGTTCAGATACTTAATATTTGATTAACTAGTGATTTACTATCTTTGTGCATATCCAATTTGATCAGCTAGCAGATGATCTCAGCAAAAAGAATATTATGTTGAAAGCAGACTGCAGGCTGTGTTAGGCCTTTGACAACGTCCAAATATCTGCTTATTCTTTTTATTTGTTTTCCAAGAATACAAAATCAGCCTCCATCATATCTATCTGAAAATGTTTTTAAAAAATGAGTTGGTAGCTCTCAGATGTCCTCAGAGGCTAAACTGCTTTGGCTTCAGAGAGATATTAGAATGGAGTTTAAAATTCAAACACTACATTAAAATATTGTGGAGAGTGTCCCACCTTTGCTAGGTTTTTGCCATCTCTGCTTTATACACAAGCTTCCTCTGCTGTGATTCCAGCTCTCTTTGCAGGGAAGGCTTTGTTTCTGTAAGCTGCTATTATGCTCTGACAAGCTAAGGGAAGCTCTCGGATACTCTACTTTGATGTCATCCAGATCCAAACACAGACTCTTTTTGTGCAAACAAATCATTTATCATTTCCTTGCTGCCCTTTGCCAGTGATTGCTACATATACCAGTTGAACTATACAATTCAGTATCACACCTTTTTTTTTTTTCTTCCTGTTTGGTTTTGCTTTTTCCTTTATCCCATATAAGATGAGAATATAGTATCTTTTTACTGATTGGGTCATAAAATTGTTACATTATTTTATATATTGAGCCTAGTGATGAGTTTTCAAAAAACCAAACATTTCTGTGTTAATATTTTTCTCAGAGATTGTATATTCAACCAATGTTTAGTTTCTTGGCTTAAAAACAGACACATTTCCTCCTAATTGCTCAGTGCTTTCTGTTTAGTTTTCATCTTAGGTCTGTGTATCTATGATGTCCAACTGTATACTGACTCCAGATTTGACAAGGAATACATTTAGGGTCCTAGGATATTTTAATGGATGCATAAAGGTCAATATAGCTTTACTGCTTAACAGTTCCACTTATATTTGAATTCTTTTCCCACAGCTCTGCATAAAAGTAAAATGAACAGAAATAACAATCAACATTGATAAAATAACCTTTGAAATAACTGTGGGAAATTCTTCATCCCACTGCATTGTCCCTTAGGTGTTATGGCTTAATTGCTTGAAATCTACATCTACACTAGATCAAAAAAAAACTAACAACACT
>VWZY01008832.1:34039-70051 GCA_013399075.1 Chloroceryle aenea
AAAAAACCCAAAAAACACCACAACAAAAACCCCCACAAAAAGCAGTTTGCAAGAACCTTACTCTGGATTTACAGTTAAACACAAAGTGAGGAAATGCAGTTTGATGTTTGCTTGTGCAGCTTTCCTTCAGTGTGTATTTGCATCACATCTTAGGAACTTAGCCATTCATGGGTTCCAATTAAAAAGTATCCTACCAATTGATGTCAATAGAAAGTGCATAATGTACTTGCACCCGGAGAGGTGTATTCAGTGTGTGCAGAGAATAGGTATTCCAGTATTTCTTCATTTTGTGTGCTTCCCTTTCAGTGTCTGTTAAAGGGATCCCAGTGGTGCACCATGAGCTGACATAAACCCATAGGAATCTTCCCCATCTGACTTTTCCCCACAGAAGTGTCTGTTAAGGTAGAAATGCTGTGCAAAGAGTCAAGTGGCCTGTCCTACATCTGCTTATAACCCCCCCCAGAGGGAGAGATTACTGCTTCCATCACACTGGGAGGAATCTTGAAGGGATCTCTGCCCTGACAAAATAAATCCCTCGGAGTCACTCAGAGCAGCCCACTGCTGCTTCTGCCTCTTAGACGGCAGAACCTAAAGGGAGTTGTGGCACTTCCAAAACACTTGGTTGTTCCTGAAACTGGGAGCCAATTCTGATATAAATAATATCCTGTGGTATAAATAGCATCCAATTTACTAGCTTCCAAGAAAACAAACAAACAAACAAACAAAAAACAAGCAGAAAAATCTCTGTCATATCTTATAAGGATCAAACTGCAAGCTCTTAGTGTTATAGCAGAGGCTTTTATCATATAAGATACATGACTAACTACATCAGTTGACATCCAGATACTGTCACAGGAGGAAAGGATTCTGCTGAAGCCACAGGCATTGAGTTGATTCTCTTACATCATTGTTCTGTATCTCCTGGGTGTCCCTAGGATGACATGTGCTGCTGCAGCTATATTGGTTAGCAAGTCAGTCCTGGCAGTAGTCGGTATGCTTGGTTATTGTTTTCATATCTGCCAAAATGTTTGAGATAAATGCAAGTGAGAGAAAGGCCATAACACTTTTCAATCATTCACATCACAACAAAAAGCTAAACAGAACAGCTTTCGGTGAAAAAAAAAGATCCCATTTGTTCCAGGGAAAGTCCATATCATATCAGATGTAACAGATTGATTTTCTCACAAGAGGTCTTTAGGTATTATTTTTATAACCAAAAGGGTTTCTTCCTAACCAAAGGAGTCATCTCTATCTTCCTTTAATGGTTACGATATAAGCACTATCAGGACAGAATACCTTCTTCTTGTCTGCCCCTAAACAACTGTCTTGTCAAAGGTTTTCATTAAGTCATGATTTTAGAGATAGCAATGGACAGTTATTTGCTTCCTGGTAGAAGAACTGGCATTAAAAGTGCATCTACCACCCATTTGTGCTAGGTTTTTAATACATCAGGGTAAATAAAACAGTAAGATTGAATATCTTACAAAATTTTAGTTGCAAATGATTGATACCAAAGGAATGCAAAAGATTTAAACTTCCTTTAGTCTACAGTTTACTATCAGTGAATGTCTCTAAACTATGAGATGAGCCAAAGTGCCTCATTAGGAAGCTAAACCCAGTACTTTGCCTTTGTGAAAAGCATCAGCTGCTTTTCTGGAAAAGTCAAGTTCACATTCAGAAGCTGCAGTGTATAAAGGAAAAAAAAAAACAAACCCACAGAAAGTATCCACATGAAGAAAAAAGAAAATCTGCCTTCTATATGTTAATCTAATGCTTATGTCTTTTCAAAAAATATTTACAATAGGAAATGCTGTGAATGCCAAGTCTAGCAAGATACAATTAAATAGAAAGGATGATACCTGCAAAATGGAAAAATACACCTAGCTGCAGGCAGCAACAGCAGTAGAAGGAACATTTCAGCTGACAGTGGATACTGACAAATCTGAACTTGCAAGTTAACCAAAATTTCAACATTTTATACCCTTCTGTGGCAGTTCATTTTTAAAAAAATGAATGTTGTTTTACCAGATGTGCACAGTAACTTGTTTTTCCCTTCTTGTTGGGAGGATGGGTGTTGAGATTTGTAGTAGCTCCGTTGCTCAAATCACAAATTCCTTGGAGTGTGGAGAGGCCATATTAAATATACAGAGCCCAGACAATGCTGTCAGTTGATTCTGGGAAGCAGCCAAATCTCTGACATTGGTGCTGCATTAATAGAACTTTGCACTGTGTTGAACATATGCTTCGCAACAGGCACTATAGTACTGTTTACAACAAGGAGATGGTGCCGTTATTTGCAGAACTTTATATTTGTCCAGAAGAAAATGTAACATCAGGCCTGATACTGCCACTGACAGCCAAAACAATTCTGAGGTTTCAGCCCATAGTATAGGATAGTATAGTATAGATTTAAAATCTTAATTTTAGATGGACATTAAAGCATCCTGACTTCCATTCATGGAAGATTTGGAAATGCTTTCTGGAAACTGTGAACCAAAGTTTCTAAAAGACCTTAATAACCTATTGCAAAGTCTCATAGTCATGTAAAATAAAGTACACAGAAGCACAAATCTAAGTGAAAACTACGGTTTAATCTATAAAGTAGATTTAAATCATTTTAACAAGCAAAAAGTAAGTCAACTTAACAAGCAGAGTATTGCCAGTCCTAACTGGCTGCAGTTATGAAATCATATTCCTAAAATAGTCACCAACTCCCTGTCTATTACATTGCAATATTACCATGATTATTCTCCTCTGCATTCTCTCTTACAAAGAGGTTTGTTGTTGTCATTGTTGTGGTTTGGGCTTTTTTGTTTGTAATTAATTTTTAATTAATATTCCCATTGCAATGTGTGGTAACTGTACCTGCCTTAGAAACAACAGCAGAAATTAAAATACATCACAACACATAGTCTGCTCTGCACAATCTCTGTGGAGAAGGTTTGCTTTAAATGAAGTCTTTCTTTTCATGATGACAGAAGTGCCTCACTTCGAGATGTGTCTGAGGATGTGATGTGTCACTAAGGATTTACTGACTTTATGTGGAATCAGGAATCTTGACTTCCTTTGGCAAGAGGTAGTGAGTCCCGCTTTCTTTCAAGATACCATGGCTGTATGCCTCTTTTCAGAGGATAAAAGCACTCACCCAAAAATTTTGTAAACACTGACTGTAGTTCTTTGCTTTGTCTGAAAAGATATGGATGTGTACTTTTCCCCTTTCGGGAGACTGTCTTCATCAGTAAAGACTGGGGCTCTCCAGCCCTTCCCTTCAAGTTTCATGGAGCAATTTTTAAGGAAGAAGAGGTGAAAGAATATCTCTCTAAGTAAACAGTGAAGGTATTTATGTTTGTATAGAAAAAAACTCAGCTTTATTTCCTACTGTTAATAGCGAGGATCCTCAGGAACAATTATTTCACACTTCTTTACGGATAGTAAGCAGAATGTTGCACCACCTGCTCTTGGTTTTCTGTCTTCTTCCAATGGCCAATACTAGTGCAATTAATTAAATAAAGCACCTTTTTTTATTTTTAATTCACTGCATAACTATGCTCCTATCCACAAAATGAGTGGAAGTTTCTAGACTTTTTCACAACTGGCTACAGAGAAGCAGAAACTGACTGTCCAAGAGTTAGAGGTCCTCTTACATGAATATGCACACTGAATACATGGGCATACAGATTGAAGCAAAATGAACATTAAAAGGCTGTTTCTTCTTTAATGGCAAACCAGGTGATGGCTTCATCCCATTCTAGTTACTGACAAGTGTCTGTAAGAGCAAATCATCTTCTACATCTAGAACAAAAGCAAAACACTGAACTTTACATTGCTGAGTCTAATTCTTCTAGTCAAGGAAACATTTTCTTATCCTGAAATATGTGAACATTACATCAGCGACCCCATATCAAGCCCAAGAGGGTGGCTATCCCCAAAGCCAGGATATCCTGTGCAAATCCCTGCTGAGTGGTGAGGAAAAGCGCTTCCAATCAGTCAACTTGACTGCAGATTGATATACTCTCAGAAGAAGTGTCCAGCAGCAGCACCCCAAATGCCATTAGCACAATCTTACTGTCTTGACCTATGGGAAGTTACCATGCAACTTTTATGAAAAGAAACTTACATCGTGTGTGCAATTTCCCTCTTATACACTTATATTTTCTTTCTTTTTCCTTTTTATTGTAGTTTTGACTTTGAAGTCACATTCTCCACCAATTCACCAGCTCTGGTGCTCATGCATTTCTGTAGATCTGGAAACAGTGATTGCTATTGGGACAACCTTGATTTCATGTTTCAGGAGTCCAAATGGTTGAAATTTTCCAGCCATCTGCAAGTTTCTTGAATTCCATCAAAATGTCAAATATCGTAGATTTTGAAAAGAGTGGTCCTCATTGCTTTGTATGTATTTAACTAGAGATTAATCACAGAAAACAAATGGTCTAGATCATGAGAGCACTCAGACATGATATTAGAGACTGAATTACTCAGCACTTGCAAGAGTGAGGCAATTCTGTATACTCAGGATTTTTATTACTTCAGAAATCTTCACGTAAGAATTTGAACATTTTTCCAAAAGATTTGGGGGTAGGAACACTCATTCAACAAGGGTTAAAGGACTGAAAATCTGGAATCAAGGGAAATGAGATCTTCACTCTAGCCTATGTTCTTCATGGTCTGAGTTCTTTTATCTTGACATAGAACAATGACTAAATTTATTCTTAACTTTAGAAGGTTTTAATATTTTAATCTAATTTCTAATACATTTTCTTATCTACCCATGGAAATTCCATTTAAACCTTTTCTTCTCCTACCCAGCATAGAATAATGATCACACTAATTAGAATTTAAAAAATAATCTACTAGCTCCATTTTTTCTTATCTTTCCATTTAAGCCTTTCTCAATAGTACCCATGTAGGAAATACACATTGATTTAATATGCTTTATTTTAGTCATCTCTGGTTTTTAGCACGATATCAATAAATTAGCAGTTAGGAAATTCTAAAGAACGGTCCATCTTTATCAGTTTCAGAATAGTTTCAGCAGTCTCTAGAACTTGGAGAACTGCTGATTACTGGAACTGTAGTAACTTTTACATAATACCACATAGTATGGCAGCCTTCTTATCAAGGTATGCAAAATCTAGCTGATGCTGTACCTTTCATACTGCACACCTTCATGCCATATATCAGAAAAGCCATCTAAGATCTTAAGCTTCCTGGGTTTAAAATGTTATCCTTGCTAGGGCCACACATTATTTCAGACATTGTGAACTGGACAAAAAAAAGACCCAAACCCTAAAACATCTTCTCCAAGATCACCACATGTAGGTCCCCGCTACAAGCTATGCAGTAAGATTACAGCTGTCTGCCCCAGGAAGCTATGGATTTCCAGCTGAGGAGTTAGGACATGAATTGTTTTGTACCACTGAGTCTTGAAGACCAGATCTCTCTTGGGGGGTGGGGGAAGATTATTTTTTGCAGTACTAATGTAGCTTGCTGTTCCTGGACATGTTCTTACTCCTAGAAATGGGGAGATTCCTTTACTGGATTATATCCTACAAAAAAAAAAATCTATTAATCAAATTAAAGCAAGTAGTATAGCATCAATGAAGTTACACTGATCAGGGATTTTTTTTGTTATGATTTCTGGGGGGTTTTGTAGAATCTAGGTAAAAATTTATCATGTGAGAATAGAAGTGGTCAGCATTTCAGTTAGCCTTCATTCTATTTCCTTCATCATGTGAATGAAGACACACTTCAGTGAAACCATTTTTGTTTTCATTTCATTTAACTGTGTCTATGTAATCCTTTTTATTTTTTTCCCCCAGATCTGAAGAAAACCAGAAATGTCCTATTAGAATCAATACATTATATGCTATATCTATGTTCTCTTGCATATGAGCAGGAGAAAAGCTTATAAAAGTGAGTTATCACATTCAATCCTGAGACGTGTATTTAAAGTCACCTTGTTTTTGTTTGCTTAAAAATATTTTAAAGGACTAATTGCTGTCAAACACTAGTTTAATCATCCATACCAATGTTACAGAAACAAAAATCTCCTTGCTCACATAATGAAGTAACTTTACTCCCCAGTAAATGTCTTGGTTACTGATGACCTAGCTTACCTCAACTTCCTGCAAATTATTTTTTCTGTTACTACATTTCAGCATTTGATTCTCTTGGGACCCTTCTCAGGGTTAGAAAAAAAAAAAAATATTTTCAATGAAATTCACTTTTTTTTCCAATTTATTCTTAAATAGTCATATATGTATTCACCCCGCCCCCCCCATGTGGTCTCTAAAGAGTTCACTTCTTAGAAAGTTTGGTCAGTTGTACTGAGTTGATAAGAGTCATCATTCCGCTTTTCCTTTTTTTTTTAAGAGATCCATCAGCTCTATGGATTGGTTGCTGTGATGTACTCAGACCTCAGCTTGTTTGCTAAGACTGCCAACAATTTTATCTGTCAGCAAATGTATACATACTGATGTAATGTATTTACTGTATTAACAATGTTTCCCAAAGAAGTCAGCTGTGATATCCATTTAGTGGTTTCAATCTATTTTATTATTCTATCTGCCTAAATTTGAAATGTTGATCATAATCTAAATGAGAAAAAATGAGTGTGGAAAATGATCATATCTAATACCTAAATGGATTTTTCCATTCCTTTGTTTGAATATGTGTTCACTCTTCCCAATTCCAGGGTGAATAAAACTCATGCTGTGTGTGACTGAAAATAAGTCAAGTAAGCACTTATTTTCTCTCCATTCTATTTATGAGTTTAGGTCAAAAATCTCAGTATAATATGTGAATGCTCAGAATTTCTGACAATACAATTTTTCTCTCCTGCTCTCCATCCTGAAGACCCTCTTCCATTGAAAGTTCTGTCAATTTTTGACAGAGTCTCTCATAACATCCTTGTGGAGAAACTCAGAAAGCGTGGGATAGTAAGATGGATTAGCAACTGGTTGGACAATAGAGTCCAAAGAGGGGTGGTCAATGGTGCCAGGTCCAGCTGGAGAGCCGTAACTAGTGGAGTCCCCCAGGGATCAGTGCTGGGTCTGGTCCTGTTCAACATCTTTATCAATGACTTCGATGATGGGACAGTGTCTTCTCAGCAAGTTTGCTGACATCATGAAACTGAGAGGACTGGCAGATACACCTGAAGNTTCTTTGCAAGCATATTTAACTTCTTTCAGGAAGGTCATGTGCACCCCTCTCTTATTTAATGGACTCTTTTCCTCTGGGCATTAAAGTATTCACTTTTTCCACTCACCCAAATGGAGGCGAGCAATCAAAATAAAAACCCAAAGAAAAGAACCCAAAAGCAAAACCAGGCAGAAATGCATTAGGTCAAATGGAAGACCAATAGTTCTCAAGAGATGCTTCATTCACAATTACTCTTGAAATGAGGGTAGATAGTTTTAAGGGCAAAAAAAGGTTTGGTCAATCTATTCACTGGGAAAATGTTTCTATTCCTAAAATACAAAATACATGCTCAAAATACTTAACCAGAAAAACAAAACAAAACCAATAAAAACAAACAAACAAACACAACTTATTCTAACTCTATGTGATGCTTAAAAAATATGCTGCCGATGCCTTAGGCCTTATACTTCTAGTATTTTAAAACCTGTTTACAAAATACAGCCAACTGGCATTTGTTCAGAGCATGTTAATTATGTCTATTGGCATTTAGATGGGAGATTAGGGGAGTAAAACTGCACTGCTTTTTCTGCACTATCTTATTTTTAACTGGTTGCTTGAGCATTATTGAAGAGGACAGGCTGTCACAGATTAGTACTGTTGAGTAAGTAATCTATTTCAGCTTCACATTCTTTGCTGAAATATAAATAATACATTAAAAAAAGCGCCTTTTTTTGTCACTGTTTAGGCTTTTGATCCTTCCCAGTGAAGAGGAATATTAAAGAACATTTCGCTTGGCTGTGCTAGTAAGATAAAGAAAGAATACACAAGATAATGAAGAAAAAAGAAATAAGAAGGAAAAATAAAACTTGAAAAACAATACTCCTACTGGCACATTGAGTACAGTTCAAAAGAACCAGCTGATCCTCCCATCTGCCAGATGGGACCTACCATCTATATTTTGACCATGAGATGGAGGTTCTCTAAGGAACCTGGGATGTACAATAAAAATCTTTGCTTGTTTCCCCTTCCTGATTTTCTCTGAGTGTAAGATACACCCAAAATAAGTCTGAAGGATGTTTCTTTGGACAGATGTGTAAATTTGAACAATAACATATTTTCAGTGTTTTAAGATTCTTCATGTACATATACATGCATATATATTAAAAATATATATATAAAATACATATGTTATTCAACTTTTCTCCACCTCCTCTTTCCCCCAATTTGCAAAAGCTTCATCAGAGCTTTAGCAGTGCTTTGTAGGATTAAAGGCACTGTTCTTGAGCCATCATTAAAGAACCATTCCTACCTGGAGCATTCTAATTGAAGTTTATTCAATTATTTGTGCCTGCCAGAATGCCCCAGTTACCACTAGAAAGTGAAAATGAAATTCAGATGAAGTGAAAAGAATAATTGGTTAAGATTTATGAAGTGTTAAGGATATTTTAGGAAGTTACGATAGTTCAGTATATTTCTTGGGAGCCTTATAACTGTGTAATATTCATAGGGTTTTCATCCTTTGGATCTTTTTCTTCTTACAGTGTGTAATTATAATTAGGAAGAAACAGAGAGAAATAGTGAAAATCAGGGCCAAATTCAGCATGGTGTGCTGGCCAGAGCAAAGAATATACAGAAATGAGAGTAGAGAAGAAAATTTGTTCTAGTTAGAAATTCAGAATAGGACTTTGGAAATTCAGAATAGGACTTTGGAGGCTGTGTGGTGGGTTTGCATAGACTCTCAAACTGTAGCTTTATGATGAGGAAGTGAAGTGTATTTGGAAGTCAGAATAAGGTGGATTGAGAACATTCATTGGACAGCAGTAGAGACTAAATAGGCCCAAAGATCTGTAGAACAGATTAGCAAGTTTCATACAAGAAATATGTCAACTCAGTTGAAGTTCTTTTTCATAATCTGTGAGGATATGTAGTAAATCTTATACCACAGGTTATACTGAAGGTTAAATGGATAAAGATTCTTAAGAAAACACAAACCCAAAAAAGCAACAGGAGCATTAAAATCACAACCTGAGATAAAGATTCAAGAAAATGGGGGGAGTTGGGGGGGGGTCTGTTAGAGTGGGTTTTTTCCTACTGGAAATTATTTTTTTTTCCTTTTTTTTTTTTAAATCATAATTTTTTTTTTTGTGTGTTTTTAAAGGAAAAAAAAAATCATTCGAAATCAGCCTGAAATGTCAGTCATTGGATAAGCCCTCGAAGATACTCAGTTCATGTGTTATACTTACATGTACTTTTGTAACAGAATATAAAACTGAGTATTTCTGTTTTGCTGTTACTGGACTACAGCAGATGAGAAAGCGAATTATTCTTAAGAGGTGGGAAAGTCAGTCTGTAACAAAACCTTGAAAATATTTTGGTAAATCATACTGAAAAGACAGTATTAATAAAGAGTAGAAAAATAAGCTATATGGAGAAACCTATTGGGAATAAGGGTATCCTTTGCTGCTGATAAACAGTCTGAATTTCAGCAGAGCAATATAGTAATATGTATCATCCATGAACCATACCTGAAATACTAACAATATTCACACTATATGCATTTGGTGTACTACTAAAAAGTAACAAATAATAATGGGATATGATATGTTTATAAATCGAAAAATAAGTTATCACAGTCCCTATGTGTTTTTCTTCTTCCTGTGCCCAGATTCCAGTTGTCGAGGAGATGGTTTTCAGAGACCCTACAGGATAAAACTTCATGTTCCAAAAAGTAAAACCCTAAACCCCCCCTTATTCTGCATAAATGAAGTCTCAGATTGCTCTGCAAAAGTCGATCATTTAGGTTAAGAAAATAAACCTTACATATAATTTTATTTTCTTCTCACGAAGACGTATTCATCAATGAGGTAATAACATACCCTTTAGTAGTGTAAACGTAGACATAGTATGAGAAAAATCAACATTCTTTACATACTATTTTCCCCCAAAGTATTCTTCGAGTAGAAGTAGTTTCTCTTTGCACTGCACTAAGAAAAAACTTAACCCAAAACCCATTTTTTAAAAATTTTTTTTTAGAAATGCAAATAGAAACACACCTGGAAAATTATCTTGAACAACATAAGAAGATATTCTAACAGATCTGGAAAAAACATAATAATTTTGCATTTTGCTCATACTCAGAACCAATCTTGAAGAAATAAAAAAATCTTTTATGTAATATGCCCAGTAGTGAAAGGGTCCAAATGAATCAGAAATTCTTATGTAACATCAACTAATATACAAGACAGATGGGACAGGTGCCTTCTCCCCAGCTTCTAGCAGAAGACCAGCACCTTTCCCAGCAGCATCCCATACCATTTGCCCTGGAAGTCACGTCTCTGTTCTAGTCACCTGGTCTGTTGTGATTGGCTGGTTATTGCTCTAAAATCTGTCTTTCGAGTTGAGGACGTGTTAAAGCACAATAATAAAAATTAGCTGTGTGGATTAAAGATTATTTTGTGGGATAGTAGTTATCTGGGTTGCATTTTACTTTGTGAACTCCCAAATAAAGCAGCAAAAATAGTGAAAAAAGGTCTGTTTGTGAATCTATGTAGTTGGCCACTTTATTGGGTTTGACAGAGCTGGAGTTATCATAATTCACAAAGATCAATCTTCTCCTTTGTATGCTTTCCAGAAATTAAATTGAAAATTATCTGTCACTGCTGATCTAAATTTCTTAAAAATCAACTGTGATACTTTTAATCAGTTTGCTTCAAGAAGTGTCGTGTGCCTATTCCTTTGGAAGCAAAACATGTCTTTCATAACAGGATTTCCTTTCCAAAAGACTCAGTTTTCCAGCTCTAACATTACAAAATGAGTCTGATTCAGTGAATACTTGAAAAGGATTCAAGGAAATCTGTATTGTGTTGGAGCCAAGTAAGTATGAGAAAAAAAGTCCACAGAAAAGTATGCTACTAAGTGTTGTGTGTTTTCACTTGAAATGAAAATATATTCTTCAGCTAAAGCATGCTACTTACATTACAGTAATGTGTTACTACACATAGATTTGAAAAGCCATACATATATTTGAAAAAAAAACCAACAAAAATAAATAACAATCACTGTGATTTTTCTTAATAGCAGTTGTGCTTAAAAACTGATTAAGAGGGGCCATTTACCAATTGGACACAGATAGTAAGAAACTACAACAGACGTTAAATAAAGAGGTGGGAGAACGTATTGGAAAAATAAGGCTACTTTCCAACTACATGTGCATTGTGACAGTTTACGGATGTGATGACTGGTAAAGGTCAAAGACATCATCAAGAAACTCCGATTCACTTTTTTTTTGTGTGTGTGTGGAAATTTCCACTTCAGGATTAAAATGGGAAGGTAAACATTTACTCAAGCCAGAAAAATGGCTTAAGATTTATACTTACTCAACTAAAAATTATTCTTGAGAGGAAAATTATTGTCATGGATAAAGAATGTCAGATCTCCAATTTCTGTTTTCTGCTTCCAAAGTTCTTGAGACATAGTGTCATCTGGAAACTGAATTTCCATTCCCTGGTTATAATAGGACATGAAACAACAACATATGGCTATAAAACTAGTTCTCATTCAACTACTTTCAGAAACTTCCCATGTGGGTTTGAAGTAGGAAATTATTCCAAAGCAAAACAGATAACCATAACCAAGATTTTTCTATACAACCAAAGTCTTAACACTGTTTCATTTTGGAAACACTGATGTAGGATCACTGCTTTCAGCAACAGAAAGATTTCCATTTCATTCAGTAGCTATTGGGGCTTTCACTGCTGAGACAGACTGTCCGTGCAACTGCCTTTGAGGTAGGATTTCAGGCTTAACTGGACTTCTGCTCAAACCAATTTATTTTCTTCAGCTTTGCTGTTGTTTTTTTTTCCTGCATTTTAGAAAGCTACTGCTGACATTATTAAGACATTTTATTTTTTCATGAACAGAAGCAGGCAAATTTGTTTATGGAATTTAATTTGACATAAGAAAATTACATTGTGGATATGCTGATACAGACTAAAATATAAGAGTTTCTCTGTTACCTAACATGATTACAGCAAATACACTTATTATTCAAAAAAAGGAAGTGCTTTTTCTGAATTTAGAATGTCTATGTTATTTGACAGAATTATTGCATTTCAGTAAATGAATATGAAATTAAAATGTAATAAAATGTAAATAACAGTATGATTCTAAAATAGTGAGGTAAAATTAAATAAATTATTTGTGCAGTCAGGAAGAAGTATGCCCTAGACAATTAATTAATGCACTTAAAAGATTCTTATATAAGTTTATTAAATAGTAAGCTATGTCAAGCTTAGACTGATCAGACAGACAGAAGTTCCATTTCTGTGTCAAAATAATTGATAAACATAAGACATTTAATAACACTTTGCATAAATAAAAAACGTATATAGAAAAGTACAGACTTGTAGCTATCGAAATATATCTCAGTCTCCTAAATATTCTCTCTCTGTGTATACATTAAATTAAAATATCCGTGTTATTGTATTCCTAAATAATAAAATTATTTTTTAAAAAGGCTTTTTAGCCCTTTTAAACAGAAGTCCCCTCAAATTTTGTAAAATATAGGTCCTGACTCGGACTGGTGCCTCCAGTGAATATCCTGTAGTTCAAGAGTTTTCAGCAAAGAACTCTTGGATGAGCTGTCTGTTTGTCTCAAGGTGGTGTAGGTCTTCTCTAGATTTACCAGAAGGGCCTACTGAAGGTGTTTGCACTTTTCAAGCCACCAGAGTAACAGCGAAGGAAAACAATCCTTTGAAAACTTCATAAACAGACTGGATAATTCAGATTATCCAAGGGTGCTGTTGAGGCTTAATTTACAGTGATTTTATGATAGAATCATAGAACGGTTTGGATTGGAAAGTCATCTAGTCCAACACTGTTGCAGTGAGCAGGACATCTTTAACTACATCAGGGTGTTCAGAGCCCCATACAAACTGACCTGGGATGTTTCCAGGCATGGGGCATCTGCCACCTCTCTGGGCAACCTGGGCCATTGTTTCACCGCCATCCCTGGAAAAAATGCCTTCCTTAAATCCAGTCTGATTCTACCATATTTTAGTTTAAAAACAGTACCTCTCATTCTATTGCAACAGGCCTGATAAAAAGATCATCATCTTTCTATAGACCGCTTTTGAGTACTGAAAGGCTGCAATAAGGTCTTTTATGCCAATATCCATGGATTTGGGAAGAGTTGAACTTTTAAAAAAGGACTAAATCAAAAAACTGTCTTTTGTTTGGTTGCTTTGGGTTTTTTTTTTCAACTTAAGGCCAAGATGGTAACTCCATCAAGACAAATACAGGCTTGTTTCCTAATTCTTCATATTTTTCCCATTCCTTTCTAACAGTGACTAGGTTTTCTTCCACAGTGTTTGAGGGAAGCTTTCTCATGAGTGGAAGACTGATCTGTAAACTTTTCCCTGTGGCCACTTGACATTTAGGTTACCTGTTTTCTCAGAGCTTATGTCCTACACCATCTGTAGTGCAGATGAGCTTCGTGTGATGGAACTGCCCGAAGCACAGGGCCTCACAAATGCCAAGAATCTCAGGGAAAATTAGATATTTTGAGAAAATATTTATATTTTGATATTTACCATGAGAAGTGTGTTATTTTTAAAAGTTTCTGAGAGAGAAAGTGTGATCCTAGTACGTGCATCCACACACTAAACAAATAAAAGCATCACAAGTGAATATACATTTCACTACAAATTACTTAATGTTATTTTATTCCTCTCTGTAATTTAAACAATCCAAGATAATACCTGCAGCTAATGCCTGGTTTTAATGAGGTTTTATTTAATTAACGCTGTCTTTGCCTAGACATCATTCTGTTTTCTTCCTTTGGGAAGTACAAAGTATCAGATGTGTTATATAAAGTACCAGAACTTTTTGCAGCACAGTAGGTGGCTTTTGACAACTTTATTCTATATTTTCCTGCTGTGGTTATTTTACCCTCTTAGAAGGCAGAGATAAGTTTTCAGTCACAGAAAGATAGTACACTCTTAAGAGTGTGTTTAGAATGGCAAAAGAATTTTGTCCTGACTGCAGTTCTTGGCAGTGGGCCAGAGGAACCCCATCCATCCCATGGTCATGTCTCTGATAGCAGTCAGTAGGAATAAATGCTTAGGAAAATAACATTATAACAGGGAACATGGAGCTTAATTCTTCTCTTAGTATAGCCTTAGTATAGCCTTCCTTACTCCAGCAATAGCCAGTACTTTCCAGAGCTTGCAGTTGAATTCAGACTACTGTAACTGATAGTTATCAAAATATATAAAGTCCTTATATTTGTGTTATACATTTTTATCTTCTGCCAGACTGCGCAGAGTCAGCCATCTAAGTATATGGAAGTATATAGGAAGACAGAGATTTCCTCTCTGCTTTTCACCTTTGTTTCTGGATGCTGCATGCTTACTTGGAAGCACCAGTGATGGACTCCTAGGAGAGATAGCATGAGTTTAGAATATATGATTTCAGAAATTACACCTATAAGTATTTTTTTAAAGGTTATATTTAAGAAAAGGTTCAGAGGTAGAGTGCAAATTGCCGTCACTGCAGCTCGGAATAGTTTCAACACAAAATAACAAGGTATTGATGTAATAAACAATGTTCTGCGTGAAGTAACAAACTATTTTCAGATCTCTCATTATAAGGTTAATGTCTCATCTCAATGGAGTAACTCACCTTCTTCAGGTTTGCAAGGATGCATGATTACCTTGTAATTTCCACTATGATGTTTACCTTCCCTGACAGACTTCTATCTGTAGTAACAAAGGAACAGCTCCCAGCTAGCTCTTCCATACTTCCCTATTATTGAGCTGACTTTTCCTCATGTCAAAGCAAGCTTAAATGAGAGTTACAAGGGAGAAAAAGGCAATAGCTAATGAGTTAGGCACACTGAAATCAGTGAAGGTACTGAAGCCATTTCTGTTCTGCGATTCTCTCCATGAACTACTCACAGAGAGTTTGGAATGAGATTAGAACCAACATTTTTAGTTTCCTTTATTCCTTAAGATTTCCTAGAGCTCATTCTATGGGTTTAGGTCTGGAGGATATTTCTTCCAGTTCAAAGATAATCTCTTCATTGAAATATATTCTACTTTTATTGGACATGCAACAACTGTGCTGTTTGAAGACAGATTTTAGACTACCGCATGAAGTATTTGAATGCATTGTGCCAATGGCATTTAAGGTGTTCAGTTCACTGGATTTTATGCTCTTTGTATATGAAAAAGTTATTTTTATCTGCAGTTCAAAGTGGATTTTTCTTCTTATGATTGTTTTTGCTGCCTCTGAAGTATTCTGTGACATGTGGATAGGAATATTCTAGTCAGGGCTTGCTAGGATTGTGTTGATGCCTGCCATGTATTAGTCTATTCTTGAAGCATTTTAAAATCTTTACAAAATTCACAATTTGTTAATAGCTTCCAACAAACATTACAGAGTGTTAAAACTTTGTTTTTATTATAACTATTTTCATCAACTTAAACGAGTCATTTAAAATAAAATATGTTTCAAATAATACCCTTGGTAGACTGGATTGAGCAAGAAAAGAACAACAGCAAAAAGCAACCAAAAGCCTTTGAGTCAAAGCTGTATTTCATCACCATTTCTGAAAACATTATGAAATCTTATCATGTTTTCATTCAGTACTCTCCCGGGAGGACAATTCAACACAGTTGTGGGTTTTCAGTTCAGTTTTGGTAGATGAAGCTTTAAAATTATTTACTTGGTTTTTTCTTTCCATCTTTTCCCTATCTTGCAGTAGAAATAACAAGAATCAGAACAGAAGCCTTAAACTGATATTAACAGTTCACCTTCAAATGTAACATGCTATACTCAGGGCAGTAGGCAGATGTCTATTTATCATATTAGCCAAAAACTGTACATTAATATCCCAGGAAAAGTGTTTTGAGTTTCAGCTGACCTTTGTTTAATATGTTACTTCCCAGTATTGTTAAAGTGTATTTTTTTTTTTTTAATATATCCAGTTTATCCTAAAGATAATCTGATTTTTTGTTATATTGGTATATAAAGATCTCTCACATCATCAGTCAAGTCTATAGTAGTTACTCTTTCAGTGAAAGGGTTTACAGTGAAATAAATTCCAGAACTAATAACATCACTGAAAGCATTATGCCAAATCACCACCAATATTCAGCCTCAGACTTCCACTGCTTGAGAGGCCCATTGCCTGGTGTGATGGTCATTACCATGCTATCACACTGCAGAGATGGTAAACAACCTGACAGTCTCGGAGATTAACTGTGTCTCTTACATTATTTGCCACATTATTAACCACACTGGCCTAGAAGCTGCACTCGGAAAACACAGATGTTAATTTACAACTGTGAAAAAAAAGAACTAATGCAAATCCTCCCCAGAATTTTATGGAGACCATGCAGCATCCACAGCAGAAGGTGCACAGAAATGTATGTTATCAAAACTTTGTTGAATGAATATCTAATATGAACTGTGAAATGAACTATCTGCTGATGAGACATGTTTGGGCTGGCCAAAACAGAAGGAGGCTGAATGGAGCTATGTTAGATAGAATCTGTCCTTAGGGGAGTCACTGACTCTACCAATGCACTGGTTAGAGGAAAGTAGACATGAAGGAAAAGGTCAGATAAAGAAGAGGAAGGTAAAAAAACTCTGTAGATCACCTAAACATCCAGCATTTTGCCACCAGGGACACACAAATAAGGTACCTACTTGCCTGTCTGTAAATAGATGTAGAGTTTATGCTGTAGCCTTTTCCACCATAGTCAATATAATAAATCTTATGGCTGCAACAAAGGTGTCCATATCCTATTTTGTTTGTTACTTTCTCATAGTATGAGAAGGTGTGCAAGCAGAGTATGCATTCTTGGAATGTGCCCCTAGGTTTGTTGCAACCTAGAACAAAATGGGACTTACAGGTAGAGACTTGTGTAGTGTAAACTGGCCTGGAAAGAAAAGGTTATGAGAAGATACAGGGACGCTAAACTATGGCTAAAGGTAAGTGCAGCAGAAAGATTTGACCAAGGGTTCCAGAGAAATAAAAAAAAAGCCCTGAAGATATCTAGACTTCTGCTTACTTATTAAACATGGAGCAGAGTACATTAAATGTGGGTGCCTTCATATAGCAAATATTTATACAGAAAATTGTGTCCTGCCATGTCAGCTTTGTATGATGCGTCCATGCCAAGTCTCTGGTCAGAGACAGTAAGCACCAAGGCAGGCAGAAGTATCTTGAGGAATAAGTGGTTCACCAACTATTTACTGCTGTTAAATAAGTACAAGCAGATGCAAGTAATAAACTCACTGCCTTTCAGTTTCTCACTGTAATTATCTGCTATTTCAAATCTACTAGTGTATACAGTGTTAAGTAAGGTAAATTGTTTCTCATTATTTTCTATTTATCTGATAGTATTCCTAGTTGTGGAACCTTTCAGATACAACATGTTTTGTTAAATTTAAAAGAGTTGAGAGAGATGTCTTAAAATACCCAACAAAATCAATTTATACCAAATGTTATCAACGAACTCAAAAAAGATTTCAGGGCTTTGCATTCACAAGCTAACTGGAGTTAAAATGCCTATGTTGTGCATGATTTGAAAAGGTATATAAATGATAAATAAAGCTAATACTTGAGAAAAACTGATTGAAACCCCTCATATAGAATTAACAACCAGAAATAACAACATAAGCTATAAATGGTTCTAAAATGAAGACATAAAGAGAGAGAGAAGTTAGTCACTGTGCTACATCTAATGTGCTCCATATTGCTTATTGCTAAGATATTTAATGCTTGATACTGGAGTGTTTGTGGAAAAGAAAAGCATTCCTGTTCCCTTTTTCCTGTTTCCTTTTTCTCTTTGGTCTTGACCAGAAGTCATGCCATAGAGTGTAAACACACTCTTGCTAGCATATGTGTGTACATGTAGAAATTTTTATAGGCAATTGGTTCTAGGTGCTGCATTCTCTGGGCAGCAGAGGTTAAATCAATGGTCATGGAATACATTTGGAATTCATAGTACATTTTAAATTTACCTGCTTTAAAGATTAATCAACACCTTTGCTTTCTCATAACCTCTGATTCTGTCCTAGTAGGTAGAAATATGACTGCAAATTGTTGCTGGCTCAGATGGGCTAAAGAAAATTTGGGGCTTTCAGACTAGCAGTAGGATCAGCAGTCAAACCAGTGCACAGTAGCATAGTATACTGACCTTTAACATCAGCGCTTCTCTTTTTACAGAATAGACTTCATGGCAGATTTCCTCAAACTGTATATGGGGACTTTTTCTATCCTATTTCAGCTAGAACAACCAACAGGGGCACTTTTACATTTAAATCTACAGTACATTATTGTTATTTATTGCCACATTTGACTTTTCCCCTGAAGAGGAAAAGTCCAAGGACCATTTAGCTTTCTCTACTGTACAAAATGAATGGGATATATTTTCCAGGAATCCAGATATCCATTATCTGCCTCTAAAAGAAGTGGCTCAGCTGTGAAAGTTTTTTCTTGAAGATGAGGATGGGGTGTTATGAGATGTTACAATAAGAAATGCTTTTAATAGAGCTTCCTTACAAAATTTGTTTCTGAGAAATTCATAAGCATAGTGTGAATAAATAGGCTATAGCAGTCTGCAGAGCTAGAAGGCGGCCAAAATAATTCGGCTTCTTGATTCACTTTGGCAGTCAGAGACCATTAATGATATCGACTTCCAAACTAAGTAGTGCCATAAATAACATCTGACTTTTCTCTTATTCTCCATTTCAATAAAAATATTGGCTTTAGAGAATGTCATTCACATCAGTGTCACTGTTATTAGGGGGGAGAGTGATTAACAGCGGTGCTGATGAACAGAATCATCAATAATATGTAGAATATAGTAAAAAATAATATTCTCCTTTTCTAAGACAAAGGTAGTAGGAATGTAGACCTGTAACAAAATATATGTGAAATTAAAGCTCTGAAATAAGTCTTCACTGTAAAAGCAATGAAAACAATACTTTGCATATCAGTAATGTCAGGTGCCAGAGAAATAACTGATAACAAAGGCACTAATGTCAGACATTAATATTCACATGAAAATCACTACAGGTTTAAAACATAACATAAAAGACAAATTTAACTTGAGGGCTACATCCTTTTGATATCTGCAATCGCAAAACACAAAGGAAAAATATCCTCCAATAACCATATGTTCCCAAGTTTCACTTACATGTTGAGAGAAAGTGGTGATCCCCTTGGAATGGGAGTAAAACCTACTATGGCCTAATGGTTGCAAGTAGCAGCATGCAGCTTTGCAGCTTTCCTGTAGGAAAGGACAATCGGTTAAACAAAATGCATCTGCAGTCTTTTAAATCTCAGGATATAACTTCTTATTAAAACAGAATGTCAGATACAAAAAATTCATTTTAGGACTGTAATCTCTCACAGAGATGACCATGTCCCTGTCCTCAGCATGAGTCCTTTAAAGTACTACAAAAAACCTAGCCTGGTCCCAGGAGGTAACAGATAAAATACAAAAAATCAAAACAGTTTGTCCATCAAATTTACATTCATTCAGGCCTGGGAGAATATTGCTTTCAGAGAGGGTGTTGACCAGACTTGCCCAAGTGAGGGGGAAGGGGAAGAACATACTATTAATCACATGCTTGTTATCTTAACTCATGGAATTCTACAGAAATCGATTATTTAATGTTTCTTTGAAGCTTTCAGCATGGATATAAAGATTTTTGGATACAGTCCCCCTGTGCTAATCATGGCCACGCTGACTGCCCACATTGGTAAAGCAGTAAGCAAACAAAAAGGAAATAAATTAGAAATTTAAATCTCATATTTTCTCAGTACAAAAAAAGTAAATTAATAAAACTATACATAAAATTAATAAATCAAGTCTCAGATGTCTCAGAGTGTAAGTCTCTGTTGCAAACAGAGTTTTTGCTTTATAACTCTTCTTCATTTTTCTTTTACTGGGCTTTTACTCAAGGGAAATCTATACAAGAATGCAAACTATTGGTATAACTGTAGTCATCTTAGTAACAATATAAACAAAAATACAGTTTAATTAAAGCTAGTAGAAATATAGTGAAAATTAGAAACCCTTTATAGAAGCTAAAATGAAGAACCTAGAAGAAAAGTACAGAAAAAAAATCCCATACTTGATAGTGTAATACAGAAGCTAATAATCCTTTCTGCCCTAACTTACCCATGGGCAGAATACTTGGAATTCTTCACACAGTTGCTGTGAAGATTGGTCATACAGTTCTTCTGCTAACCACTTGCAATATTTAATAAAGATTTGGAATTTTAAACAATAAATAGTAATGGATTGACAGTCTTCTCAAATAAGAGGACAACTTACATGACAAAACTTAAAAATTGAATGCTCCAGATTCAAGTTCATTGTAAAAATGGAAAGACAGAAAAGTTATTGTTATTGTTGTTACAGAAATTATTTTTCAAAGATGTAAATCAGAAGTTAAGGTCACAATTTTCATTTTTTTATCTGTGGATCTGAGAGCCCACATGTATTGCATGGTTTTGGTAAATCCCTCCTCATCCCTGTCCATCATTCCATGCATCAATTTGATTATCCGAGTGATTATTAAAGGTAAAAAGAAAGTAATCTGAAAAAATCAGGGAAGGGATGAGGGGAAAGAAGTATTTTCCTTAACCATTCAGCTGTCTTAAAGTTCTAGAAATATGTGTTTATTTTCTATGTGATTTTCAACCAAACAATTCCATGCGATTATGAAAATGTTTAAGTGCTTTAATGATTTCAAGGTTTACAAAAGAGTTGCTTAATCTTTGGTAAATAAAAAATAAATAACCAAATATGCTCAGGGAATCATTTTACACTTAACTGTTATAAACCACTTCAAGGTTTATTGTCATCTTGAAATAATTACATTAGGAAATTAGTGTCTCTGAGTTTTACTAAGAGCTGTTACAGTTCTTGAGTCTTTTCTCAGTCAGTATAGTATACAAGTTAAGGTGTCTAGGCAGGCAGTTTTCTACTGGATTTCTTTTGACTTCTCTGAATTTTAGTGCACAACAGTCAAAACTCAATTACTGTTTAAAAGGACTATTGAAAATATTGATCTAACATGGCCTATACTGTAGTTCCTCAGAAGGATCTTATAAAGGAAATAAAGAATAATATTTTCATCTTTAAATGAAATGAAATGAAACTTGAGGTCAGTGTAACAAATAATGCAAATGCAAGAATAAAAAATATTGATAAAAATCCTGCAGAGAAATAATGTTACTAAATATCTGCAAAGTGAGAAGTTGATAATAGTACTAAACATATATACTATAACCTAACTTGATAAATATGTATTACCATTCTAAATGTGTTTCTTATAAAAAATGATAAACTTTGTGAGAGCATTGTGCAGCTTTAAAGGGAACAGTGTGACAGTGGCACTGATAAAATGAACAGTGTGTTGCTTCATGAAGTATAATTTTGAAAGTAAAAACTCTTTAAAATTAAGACAAACCATTACTGAGGAGACAATGATTTATAGTGTGGGGTTTTTTTAATATCCTTTTCTTCAATGATACAAAAAAATGGATGTGTTCAAAAGTGGATCTGTAAATTGGGGAGGGACTTCATATTGTTATAAAAAGTTGGATTGGGAAGAGGTCAAGGTAGCCCAGTAGCAAGAGCTACTTGCTATTTTAGCTAATTGCTCAAATATTATCAATCACATGTTCCATGTAAAGAAACAAGCACAAAGGAAGTAACAATGCCATGGCCAGGTTTCTGATTAACAAGTGATTATTGGTACTGTTGATTGACAGAGTGAATCAAATCAATTTTCCATCATCATTGCTCTTTCTTGAGATGAGAGAAATCATATTTGGTCTAAGAAGATGAGCAAATAATTAAACAGATCACTTATCAGGTAAGGTTCTTAATATGATTTTAAAACCCAGAACTTTCCGAACTGAGTGTAGGGAGATATTCACCACACTTTCCTTTGTAACTTTCATGAAGAGGGTGGTTTTTTATTTTCTATTTTCCACACTAAAAAATGAAGGAACAAGTTATCTATGGGAAGACACAGAAATTATGAGAAGCACATTGTTAAAACCCAGATTAACTTCCTAGCTGTTCTCTAAGTAGTACTACAGTAGAATTTGTTCTCAATCAGTTATATGCTGATGGAAGTAGTTGATTGAACCGTTATCATCCTATGTTGTTTACATTTATGAGATCACTTATAAAGATGAGTTTCTGAAATTCATGCTTGCTGTTTTGCTGGCACTGCTAAAGAGAATCCTAATTTCTTTATATAGCTGTGGATTTAATAGAAGAGGGAATTAATTAGCAGGGCTAAATTACTGAGATAATAAAAATGCTTATATTGTACATATATACCAGGGATTTATCAAAAATCATAAATCAGAAAAAGAAAGAATAAATTAAAAAAAATATCTGGGAAAAATCCTTAGAAGAGATTGCCATTCAGCTAAATATATTTTAGAAACCTGAACTACCCTTGCATGTCCTTTTTGCGTTTTGGGCTGTGCAAATCTTTTAGTGCCTGTGCCTGAGTATGGGCTTGTTTTTACAAACCATAGTCTCAGGCAAGCTGTTTCTATGTTGCCTAAACAAGTAGAGTTCAGATGTGAACCCAAAGCATTTTTTCTGCATTGGGGAAACACTTGGCTCATTCCACAAACACATAAATGAGAACCAGTGTATAGACACTGTGAATGATAGGGAATTTGGGCTCAAGTAATGAATTTGAATCTGGATCCCCAGCCTCCACTTATTTCATCTTGTGTCTTTATTTTTTTTTCTTTGAATCTTGGACAAATAGAAACAGCAAGAGAGAACAGGAACATTATGCAGCAAATATCAGAGTGCATCATCTGCTGTAGAATAAAACTAAATAATAGTATGGCAATCTAGTGCCCTGTAACTATTAGAATATGCTTTACCACACAATCTCTTCTGGAACATAAAAACAAAACGTGATTTGTCAAAGTCTTCAAATAGTAGGAAGACAGCAACAATCAGTGTAAAATGAAGCAAATTTATTTTTTTTTTTCAGGTTCTCAGTGTAGAAAGAAACTAGAAGTTTAGTAAAGAGCCAGTTTAGTCTTGTAGGGTCAAAAGTCAGAAATTTCCCTTTAATCTAGCTCTCTATTAGTTCAAAGCCCTTTGAGATCTTTTTATGCCTTTTTTGTTGTTGTTGTTCCCCTCACTGAGTCATTCTGTTATAAAAGGTGTAGCAAAGGGCAATACATTTCTTTCTCTGAGGTCAAGGGTTTGTGCCACAGTGACATAAAAAAACAATTAACTTTTGTGTGTCTGCTTAGCTCTTACTTTTGAGCCCCCATAACCCTCAAATATGAATTACAGAATTTACCAGTCTGCAGTATCATCTTCTGTACACTTTTTTAGACCATGCTGCAAACTATGTAGTCATTAATAGTATCTTGTGCAAAACTATTTTCATCAGTGTGTAAAAAGAACCTAAAGAAAATACTACTGAGAACATATAGAGAGAACATTCCTGTGTATAACCTTCTGAATTGTGTCCAATGTATCAAAATTAAATATAATATATAAAGAGTAAACATACCATAAATATAAAACCTGTGCTATTTTATGTCATACATTAATATTCGCTATATATACCATTTGGAATTTTCGTTATTATAGTTAATTAGTAACAAAAGATTCTGATGCCACATGTATATAATTATATAAAAGAAAAACTGAAAGTAAATTTTGTTCTTTCTTTCTACTTAAGGAGATCAACTCTTTTTCCTCTTCCTTGGTTTTTGGTTTTTTTTTTTTTAATATGTGTGACATAACCTAAAGAAAAATTTTACTTTTATGCAGAACTTGATACACATCCAGCCTAAGAAACTATCACTGATTCTGATGCACTTTTATTAACTAGCCTGTTATTTTACTGACTTTCAACCACTGGTATCCAAATAAAATTTTATTCTATTGGTTTCTCAGTCTGATCTCTCTATTCTTTGCTGATCATCTTGTTTATATCACAGTCTTATTTACATATCATAAACTGTTCTCCCTAGTTCCTCATATTAGAGTATTAATCCTTCCTGGACGGGCAGTAAATAACTCCATTCAGCAGTACCTTCTATGTCTTGGAGCTTGCTAGATACCTTTGGTAATATCCCAGACCTATTCTGCATTAAAGAATTGAGGAAGTCAATAATCAAACTGTCAGGGAGAAACACGGTGCCTGAACACGTTCACGCAGGCTCAGAGCTTGTATTGTGAAATGACTCTGACCTGGGGAGTCCCTTCAAATAAAGAGGTTCCTTTTTTTTTTTTTTTTAATTGTAAAAAATACAGTGGGATTTGAAATCCAAAAAGCTGATTTGGCAAAGAGTCAGAAAAGAATGGCCTTTCAGGGATATGGCTATTATGTCAATACCCTCATAAATCTCCATATATAACCATTGTTCTGCCTGATTTATACCAGACGTTTTATTCTGGGTCTCTGATGTCTCTTATGGTGGTACTGGGTGCCCCAGCTCTTAGAAAAAAACTACACTTCTGTTTGTCTTTTTTCCCTGATAAAAATCACGAAAGTTTTATGAACAATAATTGCAAGTATGTAAATAAAACAGGAGAAAATACTAAAAATTGTCATAGATTGAATCAATACCGGTAAAATACTTTGGCCATCTAATAAACAAATAAGAAATCTCAAACAGGAAAAAGAAAAAAATGACAGTAACATAATGACAGTAGTGTTTCAAGATTAATATTTTTATCTTCTTTGTGGGTATGTAATATTTCTATTTAGACTTTGAATCTCTCTGTGCCTAATACATGGCTACATAGATGTATATATTAAGAGCTTAGATAAATCTCACAAGAAGAAGTCTGAGAAGTGACTAGGTTATTTTTTTTTTCCCCCAGGAAATACACCTATAATTTAGATAAAACATGTAACTGTGATGAAGGATAGAGCACAAGTTCAGTCAATCATTCAGCTGGGTGTGATTGTAGTATTCTTAATCACTTCAGGATAGAAATAAAATTTTAAATGTCTTAAGTGGTAAAATTAGTTGTTAGAGTGTATGGAGATAAATAGGAAGCAGAAAGACAAGTTTAGGTACAGAATCTAATAATTACCAAGAAAGAGGGAGATTGAGGATTTGAAATTGGTTTAAAAGCCTCAGAGCAAAATTTTGTTACTCTCATTTCAAAGCTGTTTATGAGAGAGAATCAAACAAATAATTAGAAAACAGTGCATAAAATGGGAAGATTATATCCATTAAGGTTTATTAACAGCATTTGAACTTGAATAAATTCAGTCATGTGACCATCACAAACTGTTAGGTGAGATGTGAAAGCTTTCCTCTTGTAATTTGCCCATAGGAATTCACAATACGAGAGAACTTCCTCTGGGTCTGTATCAGATTTAAGAGAGTAAAAAAATCTACATCACATACAATACTGCATTTCAGAAACACTTCCTTTTTCTGTCCTGTAAAAGGAAAAGGAAAGAGAAAAAAAAAGATGGAAGAAATGGAACTATTTTTATTGTACTGCAGAAAAAATACTGTATTTAAAGGATCTTTCCAGACATTATTCCATATGCCTCTCTTTCCATATTTTCTCTCCTAATAATGGTTCTGAGCAGAGGTCGTGAAAGAGCAAACACTGATAAGAAACACCACCCCTCCAGGAGGTTTTCTTCTGTGATTAGAATCTGTGTTCTTCAAAATCTTGAATGATAATTCAAAATTTATGATGGTTATTAAGAGGAAGAATAATTATGCAGAGACAAATCACTGGGAGGATCAGAATTTATCTGGACTTTCCTGAAGTTGAAAAAGTGTCTTTCATTTTCTCTCACAAAATAAGAACAAGTCTTTCAGACTCAGGCTGCTGGACTATGCATTCTGAGTTAATGCACAGAGCTGTCTAGGATAAGCAGGATAGCTGGAGGAATGTTGAAAAATTTTTCACTACCCCATTACAAACAAAGCACTGTCATGAACACTGTCTCTCTGTCAGCTCCTTAGCCTGTCAAAGGGATCCCAGCTTCTTACACCAACATTATTTTTCATTGGGAACGGGGGTCTGTTCTCCATTGCAGAGTTAGCCCCTCTACAGGTTCGTTAAGGTACTGCGTTCATTCTCAGGAAGTCATGAGTAGCTTTTTGGTGTTTGGGCAATCATAAAAGCCCTGAATCACTGAGAGGAAGAATTTGATTAAGCTAACCTAATGGCTTTTAGTTCATTGTGATACGCATTAGCTGGGGACAGAGACATGGTGGGACAACTCAGATGACTAGAATGTGGTCATGGATAACTATGTCCTTTAAGGAAAGACAGGCCAGCAAGGTGAGGTGGTGGAGTTGCTCTTTATGCGAGAGAATAACTAGAATGTCTTGAGCTCTGTCCATGGGCGGATGAGCAAGTTGA
Organism: Chloroceryle aenea; assembly: GCA_013399075.1. Lineage (NCBI taxonomy): Eukaryota > Metazoa > Chordata > Aves > Coraciiformes > Cerylidae > Chloroceryle > Chloroceryle aenea. The sequence goes on from VWZY01008832.1 coordinate 60,613, forward strand.
GAGTTTGTGGGTGCAAATTCAGGGGCAGGCTGGCATGGGTGATACTGTTGTGGGTGCCTATTGCAGGCCACCTAATCAGGCCAAGGAAGTTGATGAGGCCTTCTACAGGTAGCTGATAGCCTCACAATTACAGGCCCTGGTTCTCATGGGGGATTTCAGCTACACAGATATTTGATGGAAGGCCTCCTCAGCCAGCCAGTCACAGTCCAGGAAGTTCCTCCAGTCCACTGATGATAATTTAGAAGAGGTGTGGTCAGTAGGTTGAGAGAGATTGTCCTCCCACAATATTCTGCCCTGGTGAGTCTGCATCTGGAATATTGTGTGCAGTTCTGGGCCCCTCAGTTCAAGAAGGAGAGGGAGTTTCTTGAAAGAGTCCAGCAAAGAGCCACAAAGTTGATTAAGGGAGTGGAATATATCACTTGTAAAGGCTGAGGGAGCTGGGTCTCTAGCTTGGAGAAAAGGAGAGTGAGGGGTGACCTCATTAAAGTTTATAAATATGTAAAAGGTGATTGTCAGGGGGATGGAGCCAGGCTCTTCTCAGTTACATCCAATGACAGGACAAGGGGCAACAGGTGCAAACTGGAACATAGGAGGTTTCATGTAAACATAAGGAGAAATTTTTTCATGGTGAGGATGAGAGCAGTTTTGAAAGAGAGGAGTAAGAAATAATGTGAGAGAAACTACTCTGCAGACACCAAGGCCAGAGAAGAAGGTAAAAGAGGAGATGCTCCAGATGCCAGAACAGAGATTCTGCTGTGACCATGATTTGGATCATGGTCATGCAGGATGTCCCCCTTCAGCACTGTCACTTGGCCAGGGTGGGAAGGAGGTAGAACAGTTGCGAATGAAGGAGTGAAGTGAACCTGGGAAGAAAAAGAGTGGGGGTGGAGTGACAGTGATTTTGGTTTTGTTTCTTACTATCCTACTCTATTTTTAATTGGCAATAAATTAAATTAATCTTCCCCAGTTGAAGTCTACTTTGACTATGATAGTAAGTGGTGAGCAGTCTCCCTGTCCTGATCTCAACTGACAAGCTTTCTATCTTATTTTCCCCCCTTCCTTCTGAGAAAGCAGAGTGAGAGAGAGACTTTCTGGGAACCTGGTAGCAAGCTAAGGTTAGTACACCACAGCCTATATTTGTTTAAACTCTCTCATTACTAAAACTACTTTTCATCTTCCCAAAAACTTAATGTATTTTTTGTAGTCAGAGTAAATTTAACTGACCATAGCAATAATATTTGAAGAAATATTTCCTAATGTTAAACATCACTTTAAAACACCAAAAAAAAAAAAAAAAAAAAGAAAATTTAGTGGTTTAGCTTAAGATAAATATTAGACAGCTGTATCCAGACAACTAGTCCATTAGAATTGAAGTCATTCTAGTAATATCATACATATTAACTATTTCACAAGAAAACATCTTATTATAATAGATTTATATCATTTGATTGAACAATGTTGATTTCTGACTTAATAAACAAAACAAACACGAAATCATAGACAAAATTCTGCTAGATCAATTGTGACAATTTTCAAGGAGTAGATAATGCAAATTTTTTTGGTTTCAAATGCCTAAAATGACTATTTGTTTCATAACTCCTACTTTCAGCCTAATGAAATAACTATGTGACATGCCAAGAGCAGTGTCATCAACTCTAGTTGACAAGCTTATTATTTGAAATTTTCAGGGCTGGTGTACATGATCTGCTCCTATTTAACAAAATGAGGAAATATGATTTGAAGACTGCTCACAGTTCTGAAATCAACTATTATTATGTGGAGAAAAAGCAGAATTTCTGCTTTAATGCAAAAGTACTTATTATTGCCTGTAATAACAGTGGATAAATGCCCAGAAGAGAAAACAATAGCACCTTTTTAAGCTGTTCTTCATGCCTTAATTATGCTTTATTCTTTTCCATCTAAAATGGGTTGCTCAAATTGACAATAAATGTCAACAAATTAGTTAATGCTTGTTCTTCCTTAAACCTTTGTAGTTTTCTACAAAGAAATATAGGTGAGTAGGAAGAGCCCAGAGTTAGTAATGATATTTTTCAATAGGGAAATTATCTTCTTAAGCCTGATTTCAACACCAGTTTCAGACTATTCTTCAAGCATTTTTCTTTAATGAGATGGTTTTCTGAACACTTGCAATTCATTAGCAACAACAGATGGAGTGTTACAAGCGTCTTATACTTCAGTTTTTCTCAATGTCTCATTCTATGTCATCATCTTAAATTAAGACCTATATACCTATGTATTCAAAGGCATTAGGGTTTTTTTATATATATATATTAAATTTTTTTTTTAGTCTTGGAGAAAATAGAAGTTGATGAAGTCCACTGCTTAAAGACAGCTATAATTTGTTTAGTAGAGTCACATAGATTCTATAATATTCTTCTTCCCATGGGGCTCTTTTTCCTTCTTTGCAGCCCCAGTTCTCTATGTTTCAGTAACTTTCTTCTCCAATCATCCAAATAGTGTTTAGTTTTCTCTATCTGACAAATAACATTGATGTCTGTACAAGTCATGGGTGGTCACTGAAGAGTGTATGTATGGTTGGATCATTGTAAATATGTGAGTTATGTGTGTATTTCTGACATATTTGCAGTAAGAACTTTTAAACAGGTGCATACAAGACAGTCTATAGATGCTTTGACCTCAGTTTCAGGATAAATATTTCTTATAAAATTGAGGCAAGACAACATTTGACCATGCTGTGGAACCCCAGGTTTCAGCTTGTCACATCATCCCATAATAGCCAATGCTATGCAAGTGAAGAATGTCGATCCATGTCCTCCTTCTATTATGCAGTTTGGCTTATTATCATTGTCTAACCTAAAATTTCATCTCCAGCTTTTGAAGTAATGTTCATTACTTCCACTGTATTTGTTTCTTTGGAAGCATTTTGTGTAATGAAAAGCAATAATTTGCTCTGCTATTGCCACTCATAAATCAATAACTAGACCCAGAGTTAATACATTCTACAGTTCAGTTGCACATCTTAAGAAATAGGACTTGAGCAGTTTGGGTCAGAATCCAAATGGTTGGACTTTAAATGTGAAATAATTTCACTGCAAAAGGTATTTCTCTCATAATTGAGATGAGCTCATAATTACACTTCAGTCTTATTACAAAACTATGCTCAGGAGGGAAAAAAAATGGATGTGGTTAAATAACATTGGGCAATATGGATTATAAAAAAAAAGAAAATTGAGAATTGTTATTCAGCATGGGAAATTGAATAAATGTAAATTCCTCAATTCCTAATTAAGTGATCACCTCCTAAGGGTCTCTGAGAATTCACCAGTGGATCCTACTTAATAGGAGGCAGGTGGAAGTGAAATTCATTAGCAAGCAGTCTCCCTGAGAGCTCTTCATAGTATGGATGTAGGTCACAGCTGAACCATTTGGTGAAAAAAGAAAGTGAACCACACTTTTTAGGTTTATCCATATGAATAAAAATGGTGGAAGAAAGCAGGGACTGATCATGTATGGGTTTAACCAAAAAGGTGTGGAAAAGGAAGACAAACATGTTTTTTTGAACAGCCAAATGCTACATTTAGTGGATGAGGGAAGGTCTGTGGATGTTGTCAACGTAGACTTTAGTAAAGCCTTTGACACAGTTTCGCACAACATTCTCCTGGAGAAACTGGCTACTTGTGGTTTGGATGGAAATACTCTTCACTGGGCAAAAATATTGCTGGGCCCAGAAAGTGGTGGTGAATGGAGTTAAATCCAGCTGATGGCCTGTGACGAGTGGTGCTCCTCAGGGATCCATACTGGGACCTCTTCTCTTTAATATGTTTATCAATTATTTGGACAAGGAGATTGAGGGCACCCTTGGTAAGTTTGTGGATAACACCAAGCTGGTCAAGAGTGCTGATCTGCTTGAGGGTAGGGAGGCTTTACAGAGGGATCTGGATGGGCTGGATTGATTGGCTGGATTGATGCCAATTGTATAAGGTTCAACAAGGCCAAGTGCTGGATTCTACACTTTAGTCACAACCCCAGGCAATGATACAGACTTGAGGAAGCTGGAAAGCTGCCCAGTGGAAAAGGACCTGGAGGTGTTGGTCGACAGCCAGCTGAATCTGAGCCATCAGTGTGCCCAGGTGGCCAAGAAGTGCAAGAGCATCATGGCTTGTATCAGAAATAGCGTGGCCAGCAGGACTAGTAGGGCAGTACTCAGCACTTTAAAAAGGAGGGATTTAAAAGCTGTGTGGTGCTCAGAGGTTTAGTGGTAACATGGCAGTGTTGGGTTAACAGACTCAATGATCGTAAAGGTCTTTCTGAACCTAAGTGATTCTATGATTCTATAACATATGCGCATGGAGGATGAAAACATGTTAATATAATTTCTAGAAGACAGGTGGAGTGTGAATATAATAATTTACATTATATAGTCCCTTTATATGTTTCTGTGGATGTTGTGCACTTAAGGCTTTTTCTCGCTGAATGTATATTAAACACTGCTCCATAATTATCTGGGGAAGGGGAAAGAGGAAAAAGTGAAAGAAAACTCAGTGGCTGGCAAATCACACTATGCAGATTCTTGCAAATAACTTATCAGTCAAGAATTTGTATTTATAGTGTTACAGTCAAACTGGTGGGATATTTATAGTAATGGTTGTGCGAGTAGTCACATGCTCTTTTTTATGCTTTGTGTTTCAATAACAACTATTTCAAACACGAAAAAGATATCCAACTAATGACAGAAAATGCTGCACAGTTTATTAACTTTCAAGTAAACAGTTGAAAAAAAAAACACGCCAAAACTCAAGAAAGTTGATAGATAACATGTAATACAGGTACATTTTTAGCAGGAGCTGTTTATTCAGCTACAGTCCATTTGTTCTTTCATTTGTCCAGCTCTGTAAAATAATATTTCAGTGTCTGTACTCTGTGTAGGAGCCAAGTATCTATACACAGCATTTAGGAGGTTTTATTCCATTACGTTCCTGGAGACAGAGATTTAGCAGATCATTACTAGTTCCCTGATTTTCCTTTGTGCTGTTTTTGAAGATGCTGTTAAGGTTTTCTCTAGGTTATTCCTAAAACCAAAGATTTCTTTACAATATGCTGGTAAACTGTGTTACATAAACAAATAAGTCCTTTTTTTTAGACTTCAGCAAGCTAAACAGATTTTAAATATATGAGAAAAGTAATTTTTGTTAGTACTGGTCCACAGCAACTTTGAACATTCACATGCTAATGACACTGGAGCGGTGTCTAAATACTGTGACAGAATCCAGTCTGAAAACATAAAATAATTAAATCATCAGAAAGCATTAGTCAGACCAATTTAACCTCTCCAACTGGTGGAGTTTCCACTTAATGCAAAGTATAACATCCCATCCAATGTAATTAGTCATCTTTAATTACCTTAATATCAGAATGCAAATAGAACAAAGCAAAGCTTAAATAATAGAGCTAATTAGTGTACTGTACTGCATTAATATAAGGGAAAAAATTAATATGGCTATAAATTCTTTATTATCTTTTAAAATTATATACAGATATGTGTCAGACTAAAAATATTTTTATCTTTTATAAGTCAATCAACTATCTATTGCAATTACAAGTTGATAAAGATTAAGTTTATCTAACGTAACATTCAAAGGTCACAGTATCTTCATTCATAAAGCAAAATACAGAGGCAAAACCTCCATATATAATGTCAGAGTGACCTATTCAAAGTGCTGGCTAACACTGATAGAAAGTCTGCTAAGAGAATTAGAACAGCTCATAACAGCTTAGAATTTGGCCTTTGGTGATAAAATTCCTGTTTGGTGTTGTAGGATCTTGAGAGGGGAGATTGCCAATTCCTACATACCTATACACAGTCAGAATTTGACATGTATACATTTATGCACCAGAAGTGAGTGAATCCATAGAAATCCATCTTTCAAAAGCTTTAAGTCATATCTCTCAATGCCTTATTTTTACTTTGTTTTCTTACGTAACATTAAGTACATATATAAATAATGCCGTCAGCCCAGAACAACTTTAACTTTTCCTATTTACATTATATAAAGATTCAGAATATAGCATGAGCAGCACATAGTCCCATGATGGACCAAAGTGCTCATTAAACCTCTTCACTGACTGGAGGAAGATTCCAAGAGCTGGGAGCTGACAGTATGAATAGATCTGGAGGCATTAAGTCCAATTATTTTTAAGACATTCTTTCTTTGGAAGTAAGGTGATATGTGGCCTGAATTATGTATGCCAAGTAAAGTATGATGATTTTTTTTTTCTTTTGATGTTTGTGTTCTGCCCTATGACTTTTGGTTTGGAATTAGTAAATGCTGAAGATAATAGCGTATAACAGTTAGTCTAAAATGTAGGAATTACTCCTATAGCACATAACACACAAGATGTTCTGCCACAGAGGATAGTGATGTGTGAACCCCAGGGAGGGATTCAAGCCTTTTCTACTTAATTTATTTGTTCTTTATTGATTTCTCAATCCTTGTGTCCTGGTTTGAGTTGGAACAGAGCTAATTCTGTTCAGTAATTATACTTTTCAGTGATCTGCAGACTACCTAACCCTAAACCTTGGCCCCTTGTTTGGTGTAACTGTGTACTGAAACATATTGCAAGTAATTTTCAAGCTGTTTGTGATTCTTACTTAATAATATTGTGGAACAGATATTAGGATTCAATATCCCAACCTCCACTTGATGCAACTGTAATCCTCTGAGAAGTTCTACAAATCACTAAAGCTGATTCTATCATTAAAATTTCCCATGGACACCTACAATATTAAAAAAGTTAGATCCATGCCCCACGGCTTCTAGTGAAACTTTGAGCTGTTTTAGTTTTGACTTTCACAGCAAGTATTTACATAAGTTTCCTAGTTCTTTTGAAAGATTTTTTTATAACCCAAAGTTTTTCCATCAGTATAGACATACATATGTTCCATAGGACAGTTTTCTATGCAGTCATATCTCTGGAGATACTTACTGCTATTTAAAGCACGACAACAAACTATAATTATGATGAAACAAACATTTCCAAGATCTTTAGAAAAATATAAATTCTAAGTACAGCACATATATACTCTTTGAGGTCTCAAACCAGGACATTCCCACTTAGGATATTACAAGAGAGGGTTTTTTTAATATACTTGGCTTGATATTGGAAAAAAGTGCTAGCAGCTTCGTATCAGGCAAAGGATTAGATAAAATTTGTCATTGCCATTTTCTGATTAAACTCTCCTAAATAAAAAATCAGTCGGCTATTTTCCTATTAGATCTGTTCCAGCATATTTATTCTGACATCATCCTTGCACTTTCAAGGCAGTATGTCAACATTTTCTTTGCTTTTTGGCATTTGTGAAGTGAGGTGGTGATCCTGTACTGACCCCATGAGAAACCTGGAAGATTTTACATATTATTCTGACTACCAGCTGCTTGTGATATTTTGGCAATGCAAATATTAGAGCGAGCGTTTTAGCTCAACATTTCCATGAATTAATGATGTTGGTATTATTTTTCACTTGAAACATAAATACAAACTCTGCAGTTTTGCAATGTTTGTTTTGAGGAATATTATAACAATATTTCCAATATTTCTAAGCTTAAATTTTTGGCATATACTCCAGGATTTAATTCCTGGTTAATGGTATTTCCAAGCTTTAAAATTTTGTGTACTGTAATGTATTGTAATATGGTAGTTCTTCGTTGAATGTAGTTCAATTAAAAAATTAGATTTCAAGAGGAAATAAAGAAGGACAGGAAGCAGATCATGCAGTTAATGTTCTTAACAAGATCTTCACACAAATCTGTACCATTGATAATCCTTGAGCGGAATGTGAATGACAGGACTTCTGAAAGTCAGGCAATTAAATTAACTCAAAAATGTGTATGAAGGAATTCACAGCTATTTCCAGTCAATTGCAATTTCTATTGCTTAGCTCTATCATAAAAATTAGAGTTCACTTAGATTACTTCCAATTCTCGCATATCTTTTATATGAAGTTAAAATGAAGAACACTTCACTTAAAGTATGTAATTTATTTGTTGACATGGTCAGCCTTGTAAAAAGTTACTTATATTTAAACAAACTTAAAATACTTGCAGAAAAGTAAAAGTTATCATGGTTTTAGTAGCTTATATAAAACATTTTACTATGATTTTTCTATCTGCAAACAAAGCTGCAGAAGACATTTGGGTGACGTACATAGGTAGTGGAAATAGCAAAACTGAATTTTTAATACAAAGAATTGAAAACTTAAAGCAAGTATTCCTGAAACAGTCTGGAGTTTTATTATTGCTTTTTATCAGCTAAGCAGAATTGCTATGTTATAGTGTCACTGTTTTGTAATTATACTTATTGCAAAATATTTTGTAGGCTATACGTCTTTAGGTTTGCAAAGAGCTATTGCTGTTAATAAGGCTTTACTTTCACCTTTTCCACTAAAAGGGCATTTTTTTTTCCATAGATAAAATATGATTCCTCACAGAGAGCACCATGGCATACCGCAGTGGCAAATACGGTAAGAAAGGTATATTTCTGGAATCTACTTTACTGTGGCTGCTTATGGTACCCAGAACACCCACTAAACTTTCTCCAGGTAGCTGTTCTCATGCCTTGTTGACTACTTACCAGTAATGACTGGACTGCTTGTCCTTACTTTCCTGATCACATTACTCTCTGGAGAAATAATTTGTTGATTCATTGATGACTTCTTTAATAATGCAATTATCTTTCTTCCTGTTTAACTCATTCACTACTTCTGTTGATTGTCCACTCACTGATGTTATTTATTCAGTTAATTTTTATTCCTTAAGCTTTGCCTGTTTAATTCTAATCCATTGCCTGCGTTTTTACTTACTTTTTTTACAACTGTCTCAGAAAGGAGTAAAGTAATTTGGCAGAAAATAAACCCCCTTGAGTTCCAGCTGATCCTCAGATTTCAGAAGGGCCGGGAGCAGCTGGGCTTAGATTCTGAGTGATGTCCAATTTGGCACTATTAGTCTGGTTGTGTTCAATGTATTTGAACTCTCACGGCTCTGGATTCACTAATAGCGCTGCAACCCCGTTAGTCGCGCTCCACAGTCTCACGCAGCCAGTAAGGAGCTGGCTGAGCCCAGTGAGAGACTCTTGTGACTGGCAGCATGAATAGTGCAGTTTACTGAAAGCAACAGAAGTTCAGGTTCTTATGGATTGCTGGTGATAAGTTCACTGTCTGCAAAGAACGTGACTTGTCCACGATGATGTCTTCGCTGACATCCCCCTTACTTAAACTGTTTATTTTTCACCTTCACGGTGGAGCTTGAGTGATTCTAGTCATAAATACCTTTATTATGATTGGTGTAAATTTCCCTTGCTTAACTTTTAAAAGTATAGCTGAAGAAAATTTGAATCGCAAGCTCAGTGAGGGGTGGTCGTACTTTGGAGGTGGGTAGCCTTTGGGACAGAGGTGTGCTTTGGT
>VWZY01008832.1:86571-114570 GCA_013399075.1 Chloroceryle aenea
AAAATAGTGCAAAAGTAAAAAAGATACTCATAACATTTACTAGTCAAAATGAAATATTTTGAGATAAACAGATGTGCATCCAGGTCTCAAACAGAAACACACCATTACTGTTGAGAACAATGACTCTATATTTAAGTGAATTAGATGATTAGGCAAATTAGACTAATCTGAAAGATGAGATGGCTGTTACCTACGGAGCAGGGGTTGGGGAAGGTGATGTGGAAGCAGAGGGAGAGGTGATAACATTGTTAACTCTCACAGGACAGAGACAGGCAAATAATTATCTCTTCTGGAATATTAAGCTGTTAGGTGTGGGTAGGGAAAAACATAAAGCTGGTATCTCTGCTTGAAGCCATGACATGTATGGATTTTCTCAGGTCTTTTGAAGTGCTTTGTAGTTCTCTCCGGTCTAAGTGGTCAGGGATGAAAAAGTAATTTGTCAAAAATATTCTAATGCTAACTGCACCTTTCCATTCTTCTCTTTATTGTAGCATGGATCATTCTGATATACAGATGTTCAGTTCCACCTATATAATTGCCAGAGGACTTCAGTTTTATCCTGGTATATGCCTGTGTGGAACTGGTAATTCAAATTTTTCTGTTCTTTGATGAGGGGTAGAAGGGAGGAGATTGCTGAGATTATTTTGGGACACACAAACCCTTTTCTAAGAACTTGCCAACACAGGATACATGCATACAGCTTTAACAGCTGATATCATAAAAGATACCACCTCTTCCTACAACCCTTACTTTCCTTGCATCTTCATGCCATTGTAGCTACAAGAGCACTGATACTGCCTTTAAATTCTAACAATAATTCTAAATAGACTAAAAGTCTTATCTCCATTCTTCTCCTTTTTAAACTCAAACTAGCTTGACAGCTGTTTTAGAAGAGACCAAACCACTGAACCAACAACGTAACAAATCCATACGTTAACTTCCTGAACAGATAGAAATACAGTGATTATTTCCTCTCATATCCCTGGGGGCACTATACGTATTGATCAGTAAATAAATAAAACCTGGGTTTTCAGTGTAAGTCAACATGGTTCTGTTCCCTTAAGTGAAACTGCTATTTGTTCTAGGTGTAGCAGTAGAGTTGAGGAGATTGTCTGCTTAGACAATCAATGCTTTTACGTGGGTCAGAGACGCTCTGTTGCTGGCTCACATCAGAAACCAACATCTGCAGCGTAAGGTTTGAAGTGAAAGAAGAGAGACACTGCGTCTGTGGTCTGAACTAACTATCTTTACTTAATTTCCATGGGGAAGAGAAACTTTCCCTGAACTAATCTCAGTGATTTATTGTACCACTTTTCATAAATGGTCCCCCAATATTTAAGATCCCAGAGGACAGGTGTAGCAGAAACACACATGAATACAAACAAACCCTGCAGTTAAGAATCAACTTCATAGTACTGATGAGGCTGCAAGCTCCTTCAGAGTGCATATATGCATGACTAGAGACTCAAAGAGGACATGTGGAAATATTCTGGGAACATACATGAGCTTCCTACATCATTGTGATGAAATGGGGTTTGGAAGCTAAAGGAAAGCTGAAATCTTCTTACTCTCTCCTACATCCTCCATCCCTGATTTTTTTCCCAATAATATGATATGTCTGAAGTAAAAAATCATAGGGCAACATAGAGTAGGAGACTAAGCAAATAAGCAGCAAGTTAGGGCACACATATAGACTAAGCACAAAGAGTATAGAAAGTCTAAATCTTGTTTCACAAGAGAGGTATTAAAGAAGACAGGCAACTACTTACAATTTTTCATCCTGCTATAAGTTAGTTCCAGCTTGCATTTCCTGTGCTTTTTATTAGAAGATGTGTAAACTGTCATAACATCTAGTTGGCAGAAGATGAATTTCAGTAGTTAAGAGAGACAGAACACCCTAGGTGCAGTAAATAGCAATCTCTGAGATACTATCACTGTAAGAATTACTATCAAGATCTATTTCTTTTTCATCAAATTGAATATCCCTTCAGAATGATTTTTAATTGGCATTCAAATGTGCCTTCTAGGAAATGATTTTCAGCATATAGACTCGTGTACTGATCCCAAAGTAAAGCTTGTTAGAGAAGCCTTGCCTTTCTTGTTTCTAGCTCCAGTCGCCTTCCACTTACCATTTTTATTTTTTGAGAATTGTATTAGATTTGATTTATTCAATGGTGATATAACACTCCTCCACACTCAGAGCTTCACAGTAGTGGGGTGGGGGACAAATGGAAAGAAACCAATGGGCATAGGAGAATATGAATTTCCTAAGCACTCCTGCTCCTAAGGCAAATATATATGAACAGAATATTTATCAGGATCAATATACACTTTTCCCTACATGCTACATAGAGTAACTGCTTATCTGTCATCAGTTTCTTGATGTTAATAATATTAGTTCTGGTACTCACTCAAATGCAGGATTTTCAAAATTCTGTAGTTAATCTGATTATGTGGATTGTCTTCTGACAAACCATTCTATCCAATGTAAGCTTCAACATTATTAATCTTCCATTTTGTACCTAGGCTCCATATAATTTGTTCTTGGTTTCTTTTGTTTTGTTTTTAAATCCAGCTAATCAATGTGGTAGTCAATGAACATGATCCTTACAATTTAAAGTCACCTATTTACTGTACTATGGTCCTAGGACTAAGTAGCATTAAATATTGACTATTGTTTTCCCATTAACTTCTTTGCCTTTGCAATCTGTTAACATGAACAGAAAGAATGCTGTTTACACATGGATCTAGTCAACACGTCTGAATGCACATCTAGTATATTTTTCAGCTGAATGTTATAATCTTTATTTTTGAAATCCTAGATTCTTTATAGAATCTTTCAAGTTTTCAACATCTCACCAAAGATGGAAATATTTTGTCAGTAAAAATACAAATTATTTTTTATACAAATTATTATTTTATTGTGTAGTCTAGGGCTGGCTGGCTGGCAGGTCCCTACCAAGTTTCTGTCACTCCCTTGATTGATAGGACAGGGGGAAAAAATACATGAAAAACTCATGGGTCAATGTAAGGTAGATCAGTTGCTAATCACCATCATGGCCAAAACACACTTGATTTGGGGAAGATCAATTTAATCTATTGCCAATTACTTTTAACACAGTAGGATAGTGAGAAATAAGAACAAAACTAAAAATACTTTCTCCTATCCCTCCCTTTCTCTCAGGGTTAACTTCCCTCCTAATTCTTCTTCCTTCTTGCCCCTTGCCTCCCCCCTGCCCCAAGTGGAGCAGGATGATGGGGATGGGGGTGTGGTCAGTACATAACACTTTGTCTATGCTGCTCCTTTGTTCTCATGTTCTTGCCCTGCTCCACTGTGAGGTCCCTCCCACAGGAGAGAGATGTGGGTGCCACATGGGGTTACAGCTCCTGCCAGAAAACCTCCTTCTACATGAGCTCCTATTCACAGGTCAGAGTTCCTGCCAGGAGCCTGCTCCAGTGTGGGGTCTTCCATAGGCTTCATGGGGAGAACTTTCATCACCATGGTCTTCTCCATGGACTGCAGGGGAATCTCTGCTCTGGTGCTGGGAGCACCTCTTCTGCCTCCTTCTTTTCTGGCCTTCTCACATGAAGTTGAGTCATTAGCAGAAAGACTGTCTCACAAGTTCTTTCACATAATTCTACAGGTACTCTGATACATTCTGATAAACTAAAGAAAAAATCCAGTTTGCTCTTAAGAATAGTGCAAATTAACTGTTCCAAGTACTACAGTGCTAAATACATAATTGTTTAAAAATGTATAGCTTGCAGACAAACATATCATAATAAGACAGTCTTAGTGTCTCATAACTATTTTTATGCTAACAATGGAAGTGTATTTGTAAGGGCTCAGGGAGAAAAAAGCAGAGATAAACCCATCTTTTTCCTCTCTGTTCAACCTTACTGAAGATTGCAGTTATAATGTCAGATGCTCAGAGCCAGTGCACATCAATGCTGCTACAAACTAAAGGTAATCTGTGGTTCAGTGCTTACTAATATTAAGAGAATTTCGTCTTAAATTGTCAATTTCTTCAAGATGACAGTAGGAGAATAAAGAATACGTTCTAATAGCTTTCACCCTTTTGTAACTGTTATCTTTCAAGACTGAAAAAGAGAGCAAATTTCTATAGTTTTCAACTGTAGTAGACTTCAGTATTTTTTCTGTTCTACAGTACAAGTAATACAAGTTTATGGATTAAATATACATATAAAGATGAAAGCTACCATGAAGTGATTCATTTTGACAACAAATATGAAAACAAAGCTGACAAGTTCTATCTTTAAATGGAGACCTATTAATTCTAATAATGTATTTCATAAATTATTACCCCAAATCCATAGAATGAAGGTACTAACTATGCTACTCAACTGTAGTTGATAAGAATTGATTAATATCAAGGGGAAATTAAAAGAAAGATACATTCCATTTCAATAAATTACATTTTGTAAATTCAGATGATTCCAACAAAGCAACTGTAAACAAAAGGTAATGAAGTCAAAATAAACAGAAAAAAGGACTGCAATGAAGGAAGAGCATTTCTTACATTAGAGAAATTATGTGGAAACCCATCCAATTTGGGAACAGCTTCATTATAACTCAGCTTGTTTGAAATTTCCCATATGTTCTTTGCAAAGGGAAAATCAGAAAAAAAAAATATTTCTTCAACATATATATACACATACAACACACAGCACATCTAAACTAAACTGAATTATTTCTTAAAGAAGCTGAATTTTATCAAGATCTGTTTGCATTGCAAGTACATTCAACATATACCTACTGCCAAATTTTATAATCAAGCTTCCATTTTACTACTAATCCCAACAAAATAAATCTTCCTAGAAATAAATTTTTAAGAAAGAAGAATGAAAATATAAATGCATTCATTACCAGCTGTGTTTCTCTCATACCCAAACTGAGCTACCAGTGTTTTTAAAATCCTAAGACTGACCCTGACCTCTAAAGAATGGTAAAGCACCTCTAGCTCTGTTCAGTGATGAGTTACTTTTACAGGTACTTTGAAACCAAGGCTTGCACAAACTAAGCCATAGTTGATAAACATCATAGCAGCTGTGAAGTTCCATTTTACACCATCCTACTAACCAAACTTTGCAGGGTTTTAACACAAAGTAGTAAATCAAAAATCTACACAGAGATAACAATTCAAGTTTGATTTTCTTCTGGTTATTTTAAATCAAATTGTAAAATACATTTTTAGTACTAAGGCATAATATTTTAATCTATTCAGCTGTTAATTGTTTAAAGTATGGGTTTTATTATGATAGTAATCCCTGTATGGCTTCTTGATTTTCTGAGGATTCCAGTAGAAACATTTCATAATAAATTACTGAAGAAGTTTCACTAACTTGTCATAGTTCCTCAGTTCCTGGGCTTAATGTGTGTCTTTGTGCTTTATATGTTCCAAGGAAGGTGTATTTCTAGTATACAGAATATCCTTAATCATTTTCAATAGATACCAATGTCATCTTTTCAACAACCCCAATTGTGACCAAGCAGAATTTCATTGTAAATTAATAGAAAATATGTTTTCTTTCCACTTGGACAATAAAAGGCTCAGAAAGTTTTAGAGCTTATTATAGGAGCAGTTAAGAAGAAAGGTTAACTTAAAGTACAAGGCCAGAGTACGAAGAAGTAACAAGCACAGAGGAAGCAGTCACTCCAAAACACAGGTAGAAGGAACATTTATTTAGCCTTGGTATGGGAGAAAGGATTAGATCTTAAATCAGCTGATAAAATACTGTCTCTGCTTTCTCTTCCAATGACCTTTCCCTCTCTCAGCCTGCCTCTCTTTAAATTCCTGTCAAGACTCTATGGGCTCCTGCCTTCTGCTCATCTGTGCTTTGTACAAGCTCAGCCTGTAACAAAACAACCCACTGCTGTTCTTCAGGTTTCCAGCTTTTCTGCACCCCTCCTTTATTCTCCTAATGTGTTTTTCCATATATAAAAGATAAGGCATGCATCAATTTTAGATCAGTAAAAAGACAATTAGTGCAAGTCCCCTTCTGAAGGTCTTTAAGCATGGAAGAAAAGATACCTTGCATTTAAGCAAGTGCCAAATAAGAGCAAGGTTTGATAGGAACATTCCTGATTCTTCTTTCTTTTTCTATTTCGAGTTATTTCCATGAGAATTTAATCAGCTCCTATCTTTGCAGTGCTTTACAAAGCCCTTGCTGTATCTTGAAAAAGTCAATGTGTGTTAAATGAACTTTTATGAATGCTTATAGCAACAATTAACAGTGTTTGTGAGGTGACGAACTGAGAACACGATTCATTAACTCTAAGTCCATATCACTTTTTAACATTATAATTAATACAAATAAAACCAGTGAGGGAAGAATACTCATGAGTTGTTCTCTGAATCTTTGCTAGATGCTGATAGAAAAGAGTGCAAATATATACTCACACAACTGGAGATTAAGAGAAATCACATTCTAAGCTGGTAATACTCATGTTTAATATGGTACCTGTTATTAAACATATACCACTTTTTCATTTGTTGGACTACCAGAAGAGAGAGAGACTAGATTTAATGTATCTGTAAAGCAGAGATAAATCTGCTAGTGCATACGTTAATGATATCACATCATCAGAATATGAGGACGATAACAAAACACAAGTTTAGCATTGCTATGTAGAATAGAGCTGTTTGATAGTTTTCTGCAGCTAAGGCATTCATTATTGGCAGTTTAAGGTGATTACACTTTCTTTCATGTGAATGCAAAGAATATCACATTGAATGGGTTTAATGTGCTCATATAACTTTGATCTCACAAAGCAATCTATTGCAGCACAGACTTAAAAATCTTTTCACTAGCAGAGCTAGTTTAAACAGTTGCATGAGAAATTGAAGTAGTACAGAATTTCAACTTAAAATTAACATTTTGAGTGACATCAAATCTGACATTGGCTACCATGTGGTTTTGCTATGTCATGATGAAATTCTTATTACAAATTACCCTCTGAGAGGGACATTTCAGCTGAATTAATATTTGTAAATTAAACAGCACAGAGAATGCAACACTTAGGAGAAAGCAACTGTGCAATTACTAATCAAAGTATAATAGTTCATTATGTAATACTCTGCCATAGGTTTATCCTTTTCGTAACTAAAAAGCCTAGTAAGATCAGTACTCTCTTGGATGTGCCTAAATGGTTGATGAAAATAAACTCATCCTATCCCTTCCCCTACACTTCTCAATTTCTCTGCATTGTTATATCTACATCTGTCCTTTCTCCAGCTATGCAGCAAAATGTATAGGCCATAAAGTTACTGCAGCCCAAACAGAGCAGGTTCAACAGCCTCACTCCCAAAGGGAACAATTATTTTAAAGAAAAGCAGTGGGAAACAGAAAGGATAGAAATTCCCCAGATGTAGGCAAGAACTTTGTTGCCATATGTAGTAGGACATTTCAAGGACTGACAACTGAGACACATTTTCTGTTGAACAGAGCCCTAAATTAAACACAGTTCTTGTTTTCCAAAAAAATGTTAACTCTTGGAATGCTTTCCTTTTTCATTTAATGAGAGAAAAGGATAGGCAGGTGTGCAGAAAAGCCTGATTCTCTGTTGGCTCCAATTTTCAGAAGGAAGAAATCCATGCCACAGCATGAATCTGCTCTGCCTCTGGAGACTTTCAAAAGCCACCTGGACTTGTTCCTTTGTGAGCTATTCTAGATGATCCTGCTCTGGCAGGGAGGTTGGATGAGATCTTGAGACGTCCCTTCCAACCCCTACCATTCTGGGATTCTCTGTAATCAGCAGTAACTTCAGCAATGGTTCCCTAAGAATAAGCAGAGTATCTCAGTTTCCCTCTTATGTCGATTATAGATCAGTCAATGGCATAGCCCTTGAACTTGTGGACTGAAAAGGTCTAGATATAGGCTAACCACCTCTATCCTGGTTTATAACTCTTAGTTCCCTAGAAGGAGACTTCTATACACTCTTCATACCACTGAAAAATGTTGCTTCTATCCGTCCTTGAAAAAAGACAGGAGAAAAAAAAGAGTTTTCAAGTCTTTTGGAGTGATTTTACCTCATTTAAAAAGTACTACCTCCAAGGTTTCTAGGAGAAAGTATATTTTCTTTTATCCTTTACTTAATCCGTTTTTAACTCCGTAATAATAATAAGGAGAATTAGGTCAGACAGTGATGGGGACCTTCTTCATGTATTATTTGATCCCACCTACCACTTCAAATATATGTTAAAATATACATTTTTCAATGCTTTCACGTTTACTTCATTAGGAATTTTATCTTTATATATTCTTTTTGTAGGATGAAAAATCACCCCTCCTTCCATCAATTACTTACAGACTGGTCATACTGTAGCCTATGGTGTTTCCTCAAAAAAGATATCTTCATTGCTCATCCACCTTATCAGTTTACACTCTGGTAATCAATATGGAGCTTACATAGTAAAACATATGGTCTCCAAGGATAGATTTTACTTATTTTACTAGATTTTAAACAAACAAACAAAAAAATCAATCAAACAAACAAATAAAACCCCAAACCAACCAACAAACAAAAAAAACCAAAAAACAGACAAAAACACTTCAAGATGCAAATCTTATACAGTTTTCTTGTTATTTCTCCCACTGATATAAAAGATGTTACTTTCTCATTAATATTTAGTATGAAAATACAGGGTTAGGGAATACTATCTGATTTTTTTTTTTCAGTATTTGATTGAAAGCAGTAACAGGAAACAGATTTTAAAACAAAAATTTCTTCTCTTTATGCATGCATACAAGTCAGGGTACTGTGCAGTGTTCTCAAAATACATCTGACAGTTACCGTTTGTCTCCTCACCTCTAACACTTCTATATTTGAGGCAATTTTCATTGTAGGCAAGAAGTTCCCAAGCCTTACCAATTTTCCCCATCTGAGAACTGTATCAATTAGAGTTTTGGGAAAAAGGTTACAAACAGCTGTTTAATACATTGTTACTTTTAGTCTGTGTGTGATGCAAGACTTGAGTATTAGTACTGAAATCATCTTGTGTACTTACCAAGGAAACCTTCTGAGTTTCTCCTTCAGAGAGGAACACATAACCAACTTCTAGGCAAACTTGCAAAAGAGGTGATGATGTACCTAATTAAAGAGATAGCATAGACACTGACTCAAAAGAAAGCCAAGAATAGATATTTTTATATCCTGTTTTAAATAAACTTGCCATCTTGTTCCCTAGCGTGAGTACTTCTGCTTATCAGTAACTGAGGATTAATCATCATTACCCCAGTGATTTCTGTAAGCAGTGGAGAGACTACAGACAATTTAGATAAACAGCAGATCTGTGAAAAACATGAAAGGCAAACTTAAAGCTAACTTTCTTCTCAAGGTCTGGAGAATTCCAGTTACCCAAACTGTAAAGATTGAAAAAGTAGGAGTTTGAATAGTATGTTAGAATGAAAATTAAGCAGATAAAAGAAATAACTAGAGTAAACCCCAAAACATTTACAGTGTAAATTCTCCTTGATCAGTGTAAATTCTTCCTGATCAGAAGTTTACAGTGTTGGAAATCTTTATACTACAGAAAATTATTTGATTATATGTTAAATACTGACTGAGGTGGTTCACAATAACTTAAGTGGATTGTGAATTACTGTGCCATTAGGGATAATGTAAATGATTAATCACTGATTTCAAAAACATTTTTTAAGACAGAACACTTGGTGGTTATTTTGTTTTAAACTTTAGCTAAGGACAGCAAAAAAGTGACTGTAGAAAAACTATATATAAGACTGCCTTAGGATTCATGAAGGCAGGAAGACTTTCTATAGCTGGTCATCTGACTGAACTCTTTCCTAAATATCTCACATGGTAGCCTGGTACTCCAGCTAACAAGCAAAGTATATAACATGTATGGTATTTGCCAATACAAGTGAATGATCAACATGGGAAAAAAAAATCATGGTATATATACTGTTTAAAAAATAAATAACAAACAAAATTCCATTTCACACTTTGTTATTTATTGCAGCAGCACAAATTACTTGGCTTATTCAAATATATAAACACAGCTTGACCTTTACAGGTCAGTGGTTGTTTTTGCAAAGCAGTCAAACATCATGCAGTCTTGAAATAATGGTACAGCATAACTATAGTATATGAAATAAATATGCTTCTGGGTCATTATAAGACAGAAAACAGACATTATATTCCTGCTGTATCATGTTTTATGAGTACAAATTTTCATGAAATACACTTCTTTTTTTTACTCAAGAGGGAAGGATCACTGAAAGCTAACATTTGTGAGACAGTTTTGTAAGATTATAAAGCGGACAGCAATTGTCCTCTTGGAAATTGTGTTTACAGATAGAAATTGTGTTCTTTCAGGCTGCCCAATTACCATCTGAAATAGTAGTTGCTATACTTATTTAAAAAAGTAATCTGTAGCTTTTGACCAAGAAACCAGATTAGTCAGAAGAGGTGACTCAAAGCCAACCAATTAAACAACAAGAATGAGTTATGAAAAGTCGGTATCTCTGTGGGTCATTAGAAGGCAACAAAGTTATTTCTTAGAGACTTAAACTTTCTGTGATGATACATGTGGGCAGTGAACCACAAACCCAACATAAATACAATTGTGTATGCTAGCAGTTGGGAAATTATTTTATATGAAATTATGCAACATATGCATCTCTAGACAAAATTTACTTGGAAATACAGTGTGCACACAGAAACTGAGGAAGAAAAAAAAAGACTTAAAAAAACTTTGCACTTTAAAATAAACATATGCTTTATAAAACCAAAAAAATGACTATTTGTGTTAAACTTGGAAATAACCCAGAGTTTTAAGAGACAGCTATGTAAACACAAGATCACACAAACAACTTTAATTAGGCCCTCATAGACACACCAGTTTTGAAGCCACTCTTTTTTTCTCCTAATTTTTAGTGATGTAAAACTCTTTTCTAGTAGGATGAAGGCGTTTTTCTGTTGGTTTAAAGAACTCTCTAACCCTGACCTGATTATTTCAAACCTGAAGATGCATCTGCAGAATCACTACATCACAATGATAACAATTTCTTCTTATCTTCATAGAAAGTTTATTTTTAGGATAGCATATTTAGCTGATTCTGGAGTAGAAACAAAGCAAAACAAACACCAGAAGCTACACCATAAATATCATGCACTGACATTAATATATGTAATGCAGTGATATTACACTGTCATTAATTCTAATCAGTATGTTAACAATTTATGATAGACATGACCACAAATGTATGGCTTATAACAGTTTGTGAGTATAACAGAAAAGAATAGCTACAAGCATTCACCAACTGAATAATCAAGGTGGGCCCTAGCTGCTGTCTGGTCCATCGGGATGATTTCTTCCAAGTGCTGGGATCCTTGGATATGGAGGCAATAACCACTGATAGGCCTATTTCACATATGGTACTATTTGGCAGTTCTGTATGATGAATGGAAAAGGTGGAGTTTTCCATACTATTCCTGACCCACCGGGTCTCTTTGATGTACTTAAAACACAGGAAATGGGGAATAGTGATGCTGATTGTTACTAATTGCTACTTGCAACAGTCTGAAGGGCAGGAAAGTTTTGTCCAGGCTGGTAGTGAAAAGGAAAAATGTGACTGTTGTACAAAAACCTTTTCTTGATCTGTCTGCCTACTGAAGTTCGAGAGAGGGACAGTCATAACCAGCTAGAAAAAAAGTGAAAAATTCCGTGTTGGTTACCTGAAGTAACAAAATGGGATGTGATGTTTTAATGCCCTTTCTTTTCCTATGTTCCCCCAGGCTGTAGGTATAAGATGTGTATTTGGGATGTTTCTGTAGGCTGATCATTTCCATAAGAAAATAAACAATATTAGTCCTCTGGCAAAATAGCCTAGTAATTTATTTTCATCTTTTCCCTATGAAGTTTATCATTCAGTAGAGTACCAATTTATTTGAATGACAATCAAATATACCTTTCATAGTAGTGCTACAAAAATAATGGTGTTTATAGATTAATCAGCAAGGCTGCATTAGTAATGGTTTGGTTTCAACAACTTTCTTCCTCCTACAAGTAACAAACTGGAAGACCAATAAAGCATGTTTTGTTTTGTCAGTAGTTTTGCTGCAGAGTCACCTGTGACAAGAATGTTAGAGTTCAACTGGCTCAACAAAGTTTCTGGCAACTGGATTTCATCTCTTTGTAGCTCAGCTCAGTGATAAATTCTCATAAATAGGAATGGGAACTTCCAGTAACTCTGCACAGCAGAAGTAGTGAAAGTATTCACCTCTTTCATACAACCACTTACTTCTGAATCACCTTTCCAGGTTACTTTAGGGATCCAGTCTGAAAATATTTCCAGAATAGGATTTCAAGAGACTGATAAGAAAAGTTGGGTTGCAATTAAATGGATACTCTGACTAGAAGAATGAAAGGTTTGGGTCAGTAAATACCAACCTTTCATTTAAGCCTAACTTTACTCGGTTATCTTGTTTTAATTTTAGAGAAAGCTAGGAACTGTTGACATGATGTAATGAACACATTACACTTAATCACATCACTAACACTGCCCGGAACAACTTAATGAGCATTCATTTTAGATTTTGGAATTCTGTTTTTTCTTAGTCATTAAAACAAATAAACACTACTGTCAACAAATTCTGTCTCACTCTGGAGGAAGTTGAGTACATGAACAGCAATAGCAGTTTATATACAACAATTTGAGACCTCTGTACTGCTCAGCCTTATACAAATATTACACTCATTTGAAATCAAGAAGTTTGTTCTGTATGTCAGGTGCCTAATATCATGAACTTCACCATGACAGAGTTTAACTTTGGATTTGACTCTAGAATCTTTCAGTGTTCATTCTGTCATAAATAACAATTTGAAGGACAATTCAATGCATGTTTTCTATGTATTTGTTTTTATTGATAATTCTATCAAAGTACTTTGTGCATATGAAATTTATTTAAAGAATAATGTGATGGTTTTCTATACAGTGAGCTGCAAGACAGTTTTGCTTAATCCCTAAACTCTCCTGTATGACAGTGTGAGATCCTAGTTTTAGACATGTCTAAGATGAATTTCAAGTGACAGTGACACACTAGCTCTTCTTCATTCTCTTGAAAAAGACAGGTAAAAGAAACATTATAAGTGACTTTTTTTTTTTTTTTAATGTTAGCAAAGATGTACAGTTTACACCATTCATTGTTTTAATATCATTGGTTAAATTAACTAAAGCAAGATCTGTGACACAGTAGGCATACAGCTTGCATGGTATAATAATAATGGATAGTGTTTCCACAACAACAACAAAAAGGAAAAAGTTTCTGCTAATGACAAACGTAACTGTAGCTACTAATAATATTTTATAAATCATAATTAATATTTTGCATTCTAATTTTCCATATCAAGACGCATAAAAGAAAAAAGACAAAAGGAAATTTAAATTAAAAAGTCAGTCCATGGTTGGGACACAAGAAACATGCCATAAATATTAGTGATGAATGTTAATCAATTAAGAGAGCTCTCTTTAAATGTTCAAAAAGGAGGAGAAGCCAAAAGAAGATCACAAAAGGACATTTCTGTTTTAAGAAAAAAAATAAAGTCAGCAGCTGTCAAGCTGTTCTGCATCACCATTGTCATTGCACTAACAGATAGGCCTTTATGTTTTTTCTTCCTCCACATTCCAAGCCTGTATTATAATTTCCTAGATATAAATTTATCACTGTACAGGTCTTAACTAAAATAATTACAATAATAGAGTGAATATTAAGATTATGTGTTTCTTTCACATCATGTTTATAGTTTCAGTGTTTTAGTAGAGAGCTCTCACTACATAAGCAGTAAATGATTGCTGATGCCCCAAAAGAATCCTAGCCATTTCTTTTGCCTTCCTCAATTCTCTCTTGTTCTCTTCACCTAGAATGAGTAAATTACCAAGGGAGATCTCAGGCTACAAACTCATTATCTCTTCTCTAATTATAGACACAAATACACACGTAACTACCAGGGATATGTTCTACCTTATTTATCTGCAGAGTTCCTCAAAGGGGTGACCTAAGAGACCTAGGAGAGTCCTGGCAGGATCAATTCCTATGAGGAGAAAAACCAAGATACCTGTCTAGCAAGATTCACAAGACTTGAATGTTTTTAAAGTATCAGAGACTGTTTAAATAGGTAGCAGTACACAAAGACAACCAGCTGAGAATCCCTCAGGCACTTCCAAAGGCAAAAGGAACAGAACAAAGAGAAGGAATCGGCCACTATTTAGCAACATGCTAAAAAAATGTTTAAAATTCAGATTTTCTGAACTACAGATTCAAATACAGAATATTTCACAGCTATTACTAAAATTAATTGTTCCTGAAAAAATGAAAGATGTTATGTGTGTTAACAGTTAACAAAAGAGATTCCGGAAGAATTCAAGCAGCCACAAATGTGGGGGTCAGATTTCAGTATCAAACCAATTAGATGAAAATACTCTAAGAAAGGAAATAAACTAGAATAATAAAAATAATAAGACATAGATATGTTATCTAGTGGGGAAGTGTCTACACTGGGTTTGTAAAGGATAATAATTGCCTACCAACATCTCTCTTTGACACGAACAGTCACTTAGGTAGCTAGAGGTAGCTGCAAGTGTATGTTTTTAAATAACTTTTAATAAGCTTTCCAATCAATGGAAATCTTTTGTGGATTGCAAACTAATTAATAAGAAGACAAGAATATGTATTTATGTATACTGTATAAATCATGGACGTATGTTACTGTCAGAGTCCCAGTGGGATCTATGCTGAGACCAAATGCTTTCAACACAAGCTATAAAAAAAAGAAAACTAGTGATAATATGTTTCCCCAATACAAATGCTGAATTTAGGATGATGAAAACAAAAGGTTAGAGTTAAAATATCTCTGATGGGAAGACTAAAGACTGAATAAACTTTCCTGAAGCTAAGTCACAGGATACACTCCCAACAGGAAAACATCTGGGACACTGGTGATTGGCTGTCAAGTACCTATGAATATTCAGTCAGCAGGATATCTGCAATTTAAATACCTTGTTAGAGTTAATAACAGTTGTCAAAAAAGCACATTAACATGCCTAGGGGATTAATTCCCCACTTCCTCAACTGTATCTATGTGACTAAGGCAAGGTTCAACATGTGCTGTGCCGTCCCAAGTGAATATATATCCATGTTTTGTGTGATAATAGTTCAAACTACCTGAAATCTTGTAAAAACATTATTCAATTAAAAGACATACTTCAGAGAGAAATGGAAATTTTGTAAGTGATTTTCATTCACACAACAATCTGTACATGTACCAAATCATAACCTTGTTTAATCAAGCTCAGCCAACAAACTTCTACTTGACTGTTTCCATCAAATCTTCATAGAGAAGCTGATGAAGTATGGGCTGAATGAGAAGTCTGTGAGTTGGACTGAAAGCAGCCTGAATGACTGGGATTGGAGGGTGTTGATCAGTGGTGCAAAGTTTAGTTAGGGGCCAGTAACTAGCAATATACTCCAGGGGTCAACACTGTGTCCATCTTGTTCAACATTAATGACTGGAATAACGGGACAGAGTGTGCCCTCAGCAACTTTGCAGATGGCACAAAACTGAGAGGTGTGGCTGATATGGCAGAGGATCTTGCTGTCATCCAGAGGGTCCTCAAAGGCTGAAGAAATGGCCTTACAGTAACCTCAGACAGTTCAACAAGGAGAAGTGCAAAGTCCTGCACCTGGGGAAGAACAACCTCAGGCACCAGTATATGCTGGGATTTAGCAAGATGGAAAGCAGCTTTGAAAGAAAGGACCTGGTGGTCCTGGTGGTCACCAAGCTGAACAAGAAGCATTAATGTTCCCTTGTAGCAAAAAAGTCTAATGGTACTCTGGACTGTGTTAGACAAACCATGGCCAGCAGGTCAAGAGGTGATCCTTCCCCTCTACTCAGCACTGGTGAGACCACAGCTGGAGTGCTGTGTCCAGTTCTGGGTTCCACGGTACAAAAGAGATAGTTTTGATTTAAAACAAATAAAAGCACAACAAAAATTGAAACTGAAAAGATTTTCAGTTTGCTTTCTTGGAAAGGGTCAGGTGACAGAAGACATAATCTTGCAAAATAAATTCTGTCTGTAACTGGTACAGATCATGAGTATTTCCCTGTTTCAGCAGAAATAACTTTCCCTTGGTTCATCCCGTGATCACATTATTTCTTTTTTAAAGTGATTGCATCACTTTAATAGATGAGAGTCATGATGAAATCAAACAGTTTAACCATATTTTTCCACTCCTTTAGTGTTTCCTTAGGATTTTATATCTTTCTTTCTTCTTTTTAACAGTAATCTTAAAGTTAATCCTGCTATCAAATAAAAGTCTTTTATTCCAAGTTGACAATACACTCCAGTTTTGTATCAGCACTATTAATCATTACACTTTTACTTTCTAGGGTCTCATTGGTCTCAAAATAGTATATATAATAAGTCTAAGACAAAGACTTGAAGATTTCCAGTGCTAGTTTTGCATTCACTGTTTTCATGTTGCTAGGGGAACTTTCATTTAACAAATTCCTATGCACCTGCATTTTCAGCTTTTCCACGTCTACAAATAACTTCTTATATGGCACTACATCAAAGACACTAATCCACATCTGAAAAGAGACTGTCTTATCTGTCTAAAACTAATCAATTATCTTGTCAAAGAAGTATAGCAGATGAGTTTGGTAAAATTATTTTGCAATAAGGTATAATGTATTTTATTTCAGCTTCCATTAACTTTGTCATTTTAATTATTCTCCTGTTCAGTTGCTTTCGCCTAAATGCCTTTATACCAGTGAGGTCAGACTAATAAGTCTGTATCTGTCGTAGTCTCCAGGTATTTGTTATATTCTGGTCTGATATTATTACTTCTGATTTGACAATTTATGAGAAGTGGAAGCTAGTTTTTCACATGGAACTTCATGCAGAATTATGGAATAAATACTTCATTCCCTGTATCTTCCATGGATTCAAAGCTATGCAATTCAGTTACAGCAGTTACATTTTTCAGAACCTCCCTCCTATTAACCACATTTAACAGTCCTCTCAGTGTCTCTGTTCCTGCTAATTATTTATTACTGTATTTCATGCAGCTTTACTGTCCAATCTACTCTTGCAGCACAGCAGTTGTTTCCTAACTTTTCTTATGCAAGAACCTTCTCCTGTCTCTCAATTTCTTTTACTAGATATAAGCCAGCTTGTCTTTGACTTGGTCTCATTTCATCCCAAATTTATCTGTTAATTTTAAATTGATTTTCTAAATCAGAACCATGTTTAAGCCTAGAATTTGCCTCCCCAGTCTAAGCAATCATTATTTTTCTTGGTCAGATGACTAAAGTAAAGTCTAGAAAGAAATCTGAAATGTCTCTCTATATTAATTGGAATGCTTATTAATGGATTCCTAGTAAACTATACAACAATATTCTGTTTCCAGGGTGGATTTAGGAGCTCAGGCTGCATGTAGCAAATTCTACAGGACTGAAATTACATTAATTTTGCATTCAGCTCAGAAAATGAAAATGTATTTCTGCAGACTGAAACTAATGCCAAGGATCTAGTTTAGAATTTAAATAAAGCTCAATTTTGACAGCCATTAATTAAAAGGAAGACATTTTTGTTTATCTGACATACTTTAAAGGAAAGCAAGCAAATCAAGCCAGAACAAATAGATTTATATGTGAGCACAAACAGTCAATTATGGAATTGCTCCAGCCTTCATTTCATTTGGTCAAGGTTCTCTTTCCCCTCAAGCAGCAAAGTAGTCTGCTGGCTGCTAATGAGGTGAAAACAAACAGGGGTAATTAGAAATTGTATAATTAACATATTTTCCACTATAAAAATTGATTTGGAGAAAATGAGTTTGATGCTTTTGATAAGCTTCCAAATTTTAAAAATGGAAAAGAGAAAGAATATTTTGCAATGAAAAAATATCTGATTTCATAAAGTATCATTTAATCCTTACTTTTCATTTTTTACTTCTGCTATGTTGAATTTCATCCAATGTGTTCATATGGCACCATAGAAATATCAATTTACACTTTGTGACATAGTAACAATAAATGCTAATTTTAAATAATTAAGTTATAACTGTTATGCTTTTAGGGTATTTTAACCTTCACTTCAGTGGGAAAAAAATACAATCAAAACAATCAAACTATAATATAAACCTCCCATACAGTCCCTCCAATTTATGTGGGATTTTACAGTAAATTTCCCCCCACGTGGTAAAATCATGTGGATTTACCAAAGGATTACTTTACATCCATGAAGACTTGAAAAGCTCTGAGACCTGAATCACTCTCTGGAGATGCTCCTGTCTTTGTTTCAGCTCATGATGGATGCAAACACTAGCACATGTAGGATATTAATTTAGCTTCCTTCATGTCAGTGAACTGTTCCTGGACTAAACTATAAAACCAATAACATGTGGGTTATAACCTTAACTCTGTACAAGTCATCCAGGTCTGAAATTTCTTGACATTAAAAAATTGTACAGCCAAAGTCTAGGGTTTTGTTGTTTTTTTTTTTTTCCCCTATAAAAATACCCTTGAGAGTGCAGGTGCAAAATTTTAATTAACTCAGTAGGTAATTACATTTTTTACTCTGCTCTGCATTCCAGGCCTCTTGAATATTCTGCTTTCATTGTCCACCTGCAGAACCCCTGTTGACAGAAACTTGAAGACTGCATAGGGAATTAGTATACAAAGTGATGCTGTGGATGGGAATAAGGCAGTGTCCTGCAGGTATGATGGGCTCAGTTCTAGTTCTGCAAAGCCTCAGACAGACTGGGAGAAAAGGAATCATGGCATATGACAAAAGAAGATGACTGACGGGATTTTTTCTGTACTTCTGGTTTTCAGTAGGGTTACTGAAACGATTTCCACAGGGCCCTACTGACTGAGAAAGTGAAAACTGGGATCATTGTTTCTTTATAGGGAAGAATCTTCCGAGAGAATGGATATTTGTTCTTAAGCCAGCCAATGTCTTTTAAAAATCAAGTGGTTTTGGACGTAACATTTTCATTAGTCCTGACAGGAAAGCGATAAATGCCAAAACCAGGTTGGACATAACTGGTTTTGGTTTAATTTAATTATCTTAATCTGTTAGGTTTAGCAGTTTCTAACAGGAGACATTGTACAGGAGGGGGCTGGTTGGGATTACTACCTGTGCACAAGAAGTGTCAGGAATACTCCTTTATCATAAAGAGCTATTATGTGCAGGCCCTTCACTCCAGTACATCTCTTTGAGATTAATAGCTTTACTTTATTCCTCCCCGACCCCCCCCATACCTGCAGCCAAACAAACAGTAATTGCCTTGTATTTTTCTTTACTTCCTCCTTGATCCCTGCCCCACAATCTATCTGCACTGGAACACTCTAGTGAAGGAAAAAAAAAATATTTTTTTGTCAAGGAATATACCAAATATAAGCAAACTAAACTATTTTATTTGAAAAGGACATGTGCTGCTTCAGAAATGAGATTTGCAGAGCCAGCTGCAGAAAGACAGATGAATTGGAGACTGAATGAAAATAGTCCTGAAACAGCTCCAGTGCAGAGACGTAGTTTTAGACTAGTATACCAGTCAGGAACATACACTTTAATCAGAAAATCCAAAATCCCAGAGATTAATTTGCAAAGAAATTCAGTGGCTTTCAGGTGAGATTTCAGGTCAGAGCTGATATTAATTTACCAGACATCTAAATACATCCACAATAATTAGCTTTCTTTAAAAAGTTATGTATAAAGTCAGCATATGCTTTACAGAGTCACTGCATTTTATGTCTTTATGAAGAGGCCATCCTATATTGCAGGCTGAGTCCACCTATATTCGTAAAAGCTTAGATAATTAACTGAATAAGAAGTAATCTTTCTCTGCCATGGTAAAAATAAAATCTATATAGCACTGAGAAAGTACAAGAATTCAACCTTCTCACATTTTATCACTGTATTTTTTTCTACTAATTTCCTATCAAATATGTATTAGATCTAATCAATAATAAGTAATTCTTTTATCACAAAATGTTGTAATTTATTTATATGTAAAGCTAATGTGCTGAAATCTTTTGCTTAAGTACATTCCCTTTGCTCTCAGAAGTAACAGCTAGAGACTTTGCATTCTCAGAATTGGAAAGCAACTTAGCAAATGACAATTCTTTCAGCAAACTGTAGCTGAAAAAAAGATCTGGACTATTTTACCTTGGTCTTCACAGGAAAGTACTCCAGCCACACTGCCCAGGTCACAAAAGGAAAGACAAGGACTGTGAGAATGGACTGATCACTGTAGCAGATCAGGTTTGAGGCCATCTGAGAACTGTGAAGTTGCACATGGGACCTGATGAGATACATTTGTGGGTCCTGAGGTGACTGGAGGATGAAGTGACTAAGCCACTATCCATGAAGTTTGAGAAGTTGTGGCAGTCTGGTGAAGTTTCCAGTGACACCAAGGTATGTGGTGTGGTCTACATGCTAGAGGGAAAGGATCCAGAGGGCCTTTGACAGGCTTGAGAAGTGGACCCATGCCAACCTCAGGAAGTTCAACAAGGACAAGTGCAAGGTCCCAGACGTGGGCTGGGGCAATCCCAAGTGCAAATACATGACAGGAGGGTTGGACTAGATGATCTTTTAAGGTCCCTTCCAATCCAAAACATTCTATGATTCTCTGACTTACAACTCATAAATTGCTCAATACAAGATTAAAAAAGAAACCAAAAATAATCTGCAGTTGAACTGCAACTTCATTCATAAGCCACCAACAATCTGATTGTTCCCTCCTCTGTTTGAGACTGGGAGACATTGAAAAGATGATTAAATCAGTATTTAATCGTGAACACCTCTAACTGACCTCACAAGCTATTTCTGTTGCTGACTAATCTAAAATAACTTATTTACTGCTGATTTTATTCTATGTTGAATCTGACTCAAAAAATGCTTAAAATTTGGTTTAAAGGTACTTTTAAACACAGTTAAAAAGAATACTTGTCTCACTGTTAAAGAATCCTTGAGTCATTTGTTCCTGGGTAGGAATAAAAGTATGGGTATTTTGAAAAGTTAGAAATTATTTTCTTTTAGGTAATGAACCTTTGCTTCTTAAAAACTGTAGAAGACTACAAGATTGGCTGGAAAAAAAACCTAACAAACTTTGAGGAAATATACTGCACTCTCTGATTAACTATTGTGGCTGATTTTTTTTTTTTGCCACCTTCAGTGAACTTCTTGATTCTTAAAACCCTATCCAGAAAAGTGATTAATCTATCATCTAAACTCAAAATTATCATCTTTGAAATTCCTCTTCCATTGAATCCTAATTCAAAAAGCTTAGAGACACCACTTATTTTCCATGTAAGATGTCCCCTGACATTCTCCATTCTGTAGCTAGAAGATTTGACAGTTGTCAAATCTGCCACATTATTTTCAAGGCTGTGGATTATCCTTTTCTATTTCTCTGCCTTTTTGCAGAGCTGTGCTCTGGTAGGCACTCTCAAATCATGCCAATTAGTTCCATACGTGTGTAAAATGCTGCAGTAATCACCATTTTCTTCTAAAAAAACCCAAGAGATTGTTGTTCTGTTCATTCATCAGATCTCCTGGTGATTCATTCAGACCTCTCCTTGATATTCAGTTCTCTTCTCTGCCCTGGAAGTATTGAACACATTTCTCCCTTAAAAGCATTCAACTACATCCAGCACCTCTGAGCTGCTCTGTGCTGGGAGGGCAGAGCACACCATCCATTCTGATAGAGACATGCTGTTTTGCAGGAAAAAAGAAAATATCTTTTAGATTAGACATAGCCTGTGAGACTTTAATGTGTATAGCTTATAGTAGGTAGGAAACTCCAGTTTGACTGCTACGGTAGCCACCTGTGGATATTCAGTTTCCATACCCTGTTGCACAGGTCAATTATATATTTCATTAAGACTAGAAAAAATTGCTTTGTCCTTAAAAATGAATATATAATCTGATCTAGGTTACTTGTTGCTGCAATTAATTTCTCCCAGAATCCTTGATATAATTTGGTGACTCCTCATTTTTACAAACAAAAGCAAATGAGTTTCTCATTAACAGAAGTGACTGTGAAGAGGCTTGTACAGCATTGTAAAAGCAACTGAAAGATTGTTGTACAGATGATTTATAGTCTGAACAGGGAAGGCAGCTGCAAAATAACTCAGTTACACTGCAATGTTCTATGCACCTTTCTTCCTTGTACCAGGTATAAGCATCCTGCATCTCACACAATTGCAAGAAATTTGTTTTCACAGCTTCATCTGTTTGCTTTTTCAAATGTAATCTCAGCTCTTAAAAGTCTAATACACTTTTTTACTTTTAGTCACCATATGCTTTATGATGTCTGGATTTCTATTTTCTGAAGGAAATAAATTTTATTTCCACGGGTTTTAAACACAGCTGGATTTCCCTTTTTGCTGAAGAAAATAATGTAAACCAGATTTCATATCACTGCAGATTTTCAGTTTTCTCTCACTAAACAACTACCATTCCAACAAAAGAACGCAGGATAGTGTGTTTTTCTTTAATCTGATACATTTACTATGGACAGATATGCACCTTTTCATGAGCCAAAAAAAGATCATAGAGCAATGCTCTGTGGTGGTAGTGGTGGTGGGAGAAACACTGCAAAAAGAAAACCCACATGTGGTGAGTTGGATCATGATTCTCAATGCTCTCTTCACAGCATTGAATAGCTGTAAAAGTCCCTCCTCACTTATAATTCAGACTCCTGTTTCACAACCCATTTTAAAAGGAAGGAATCCATGTATTTCAGAGCCATTACTCCTTTACAGCAGCCTGTTAGGCAAACCAAGGAGGGAGTATGCAAAAATCTTCCTCCCTCCACTTATTCTCATGTGACAGAGTAGTTAAGGACTGATACAACACTAATGTGTATGTGAAGACTGAACTTTCCCTCCACATGAGAAAGTAAGTGATGCAAAGGGAACAGATTTTCTTAACCAGCAAGAATTTATCCTGGTTCATTCCAGCAAGCACAATACCTCACAGATGTGTAAACTCCTCACTTCAAGGGAAGCCGCTGAAGGCCTCTTTCAACTGCAGACAGTCCCTTATGCATAAAAGAGCTGGGACACTTGCCACGGAGGTAGGCTTTAGGTCTTGGTTCATAACCTTCTGCCATCACTCTAGCGCAGCTTGCATCTCCACTGTGAAGAATGAAGACTGTGTTGACAGTAGGGAATGGAAGAGCAGATGAGAATGAAAGCAGGACCAAAGCCCCTTTACCCTTTCACCACCATTAATTAATTCCACAAGTGAGCTACATCGTAATAACCCCAAAGCAACTATATTAAGGCAAGAAATTACCTTATCTTTGCCTAAAAAATATTCTCACCAAAGCAGAGAAGAAGGAAGGAATGTCTTATTTAAGGCTGTTTTAAAAGATCAAAACAATTAAAGTGTTCATTAACATTTCAAAATCATAATTCTCTTCTTTGCAGAATGCACTTTTAAGCCTACAAAAATGATATGGCAAACCAACAACAAACACATAGTTATGTAGCTTATTTCAGAATTATTTCTTTAGACTAGTTTCCTGTCAGTTAGTGTCTGGACAGTTCCAAAATGTATCTTTCAAGTGTGTGTTCTTTATTTCTGTAAGAAATCCTGCTTTTGTAATAAGGCTGGTATCACCTGATTATGTAGTTTAAAAATTTTTTCCTCTCTTCTTTTCTGTGTTTGACCATTCAATTTAAAAGGAAGAGAAAAGCAGCCATAGACCTAGTAACACTAAAACCTTCTATTAGGTAAAGGTCTAAAGGGTCTTACATTTCATTTGCACAATCTAATTCCATGACTTCAAAAAACCTTATGCTGTAGAAAAAGAAAGAATTCTGCAGAGTCTGTGGATATTGAAATGACATAATAATGTATGTGTTGGTGGCATTGCTAATCTACCTGGAGAACAAAAGCTTTGAAACCTTCTAGTCAAGAGCTCATGGGAAAAAAATGTCTTATGGCTGAATATAATGTTAGGCAGAAGATCACCACCTCACTCTGGTTAGTTTTGTCTTATTTCTGCCACTGATTGTGTCTTCTATGTCTGGGATTTATAAATTATTCAGCAGAGAGAGATTGCTTAATGCAGCTTGACGGTCTAAAATTCTCATGTTCTGCACTCTATGTACATATATATTTATATACCTCTATACAATTTTATATGCATATAATATGCTTAAACTTTGATCTCCTTCTGTGTTATTTCATAGCCTGGATAGAATAATTTGGTTTTCATTAGTAGAGATTACTTCAAATGATGAATTGCAATATTCAGCTGCATATGGTTTACATTCTAAAAGTCATGTCAGTTGGAACAAATCTTTTTGCCAAAGTTAGCTGTTAATATTTAAGTAAAAATTACTCAGGTGATGCTTCAAATACCATAATTAATTGGATTTTTGTGTTCATTTTTGCATTATTAGCTGGTTTTGTTCAATAACAAAATAAGGTAGAATGAGGCCCACCCCAAATGTATGCACAAGAAAGATTCATCTTAAAAAACAGGAAATCAAGCAAAGACAGTAGGAGACATGTATGGAATTAAAAGGATTTCTTGACTACATGCATACATAAAAAGGAGGTGTATAAGAGGTGGAGTCAGGGGCAGGTCACTGAACAGGAATATAGAAACACTGCCTGAGCATGTAGGTATCCAGTTAGAAAAGCCAAATTGCATGTGTTGTTAAATATGGTGATAGATGTGAAGGGCAAGAAAAAGAGCTTCTACAGGTATTTCTGCTGCAAGAAGACAAAGGAAGATGTGGATCCACTGCTGAGTGAGGCAAGGGGCCTGATGGTAAAAAACATGGAAAGGGATGAGGTATTCAATGCCATTTTCACTATTGAGGTTTACCCTCAGCAATCGTAGGTATGTGAGACCGCATAGAAAGTCTGGAGCAAGGAAGGCTTGTCCTTGATGGAGGAAGATCAGGCTAGGGAACATTTAAATGAACTGGACATACAGAAATTCATGGAACCTGATGGGCTGCACCCATGAATGCTGAAGGGAGCTGGCTGATGCCATTGTAAAGCCAATATTGATTATCTCTGAAATGTCTTGGCAATCATGAGAGGTTCCTCAGGAAAGCATATGTCCCTCCACTTGTCAAGAAGGGAAAGACAAAAGATCTGAGAAAATACAGGCCACTAAGCCTTACCTCAGTCTCTGGAAGGGTGATGGCATGAATCTATCTGCAAGGCATTTCCAATTGTACCAAGACAAGAACTTGACTAGGAGTTCTAATCATGGATTTATAAAGGGGAAGTCTTGCCTGGAAAACCTACAATGGAATTACTAGCTCCGTGGATGAAGGATGAGTGATAGATGCTATTTACCTTGACCTAGCAAAGTTTTCAAGTCTGTTTCCCCAAACATCCTGAAAGACAAATTAATGAAGTGCAGGATAGACAAATAGATTGAAAATGATCCTAAAAGCCAGGCTCAGGGGGTTGTGATTAGCAGCACAAAGCCTAGCTGGAGTCCAGTCACTAGTGCTGTACCCCACTGGTCAAAACTCATGCCAATACTGCTGGACATTTTTATGAACTAGGGAATAAGTGAGATATGTGTGGTCCAGTTCTGGGCTTCCTGGTACAAGAGACATACTGAAACCGGTTCAGCAAAGGTCTATGAAGAGAATTTAGGGTCTGAAGCATCCACCATAGAAAGAGAGGTTGAGAGAGCCTCTCAGTTGTATCCAGATAAGAGGCAATGGGCCCAAACTGAAACTTAGGACATTTAATTTTGAAAAAAAGAAGCCACTTTCTGACTTTGAGGGTGATCAAACAGTAGGACAGGTTGTCCTGAGAAGCTATGGCATAGAGATATTCAAAACCCAATGGACATGGCCTCAGATACCTTGCTGTTTTAATCTCTGAGCAGGAAGGTCGAACTAGATGATCTCAAGAGGTCACTTCCAAATTCAACAATTTTGGAGTTTTATCAGTTATGGTTGCATATAAATAACCATATTTTTTTTTCAGATCTGCAATGAGAGGATTTATTTTTGTTATCAACACTAATCTGTAATATTCAATGGATATCATAAGGCAGAAGGTGGTTGGTTTTGGTTTATTTTTTTCAGATGCAAGCTGCATTTCAGTACCATGGGATTATTAGAAGTACACTGTAAAGAAAATGTTTTATCATAGTCTTTTGCGAAACTATAAGAAAACAACAAACCTACTACAAAGATTTTTGCTAGGCAAACACAGACTAAGAACAGGAACATGAAGAAGCAGTCGCAACATCTGATTTGAGTTGCCATGTTTTTGGATATGCCTATGAGCAAAAGCTATGCAATTAGTACATGCTGTACCTAGACTTTACATTCTAGGTCTTTTTAATGTCAAAACTGGAAGAAGCTTTTCATCTAAAAGAGATGGATTTAGAGCTCTTAACACTTGCTCTGCCCTTTAGAACATGAGTTACCATTTTTCCTTTAATGAAGGATTTTTATCAACTCATTTATTCCTCCAAGTATTCTCTACCTATTTTACCTTTATAGAGACCAACATTACTTTGATGAAGAAAGGGATAAAAAATCTGATATAGTACTATATTTTTAATATCTCTTCAACAAATAAAAATATCTGCACCTAAGATTTACCTGGTTACATGAACAGATTATGCTACCTATTTTATTAATAAACAGTCAAGAGAACAGGAATTTAGGTGTTACATTTTAATTTTCTGAGTCAGAAAAGTGCTAATGCACTTTCGTATTAAATTTATTTTCTTTTCCATTTGTCACAGATGGAGTGACAACTTCAGTCACGAGAGAGAAGTAGCAATATGCTTCTTGATATAAAACAGTGATTTCACAAAGTCTGATAGTAAATGCAGCAGTGGTTTAACAAGATTTAATGGCAAGGTACACTTCAATATTTACTGAATAGAGGGCAGGGTCAGACAAAACAGTTAGGAAGACCCTTTTGTTGAGTCATGAGGTTCAGAGAGGAACCCCTTTCTTTCTAAACACCTTCTCAGAGAGGACTCTAGGTGCAGATAGATCCAGATTTGGTCCTAGACTCAGTCAGTACTTATTTTCTAAAGGATTATATATGCACAGTCAATTTTTCCTATCACTTTGCTAAGATTTCAAAGTTTAGCATGCTATTAATCACTTACCAAGGTTCTGTTGTGGTGAGGAATCTCTCAAACTCAAGGAGTAACCTTGAGAGGTGTCCCTACTCAAGGGGAGATCCTGGCATGCAGCAGAGCTCAACCAGCCCTGGGCAGTCCACAATTTGTGGATAAGATTATTGATTTATAGTTATCTTTACATACCGACTACATAAATTTGGTTTGAGTCAGAGATTGCCCATCCCTGTGGTTAGGTGGGTGGATTGTTCATGACAGCTCCTGGATATTGTGTTGCAGCTCTCACCCCCGGTTCACTTTGAGCTGTATGTGGCCATCACACCCAGATGCACCCATTACAGCCACCCCTTTGGTTATTATTTGAGCAGGGAAATACTGGAGGGGAGGACACCACCACACCCATAAAATTTAGAATGCATTCTTTGAGAGTCCTGTATACACCAGCTAAAGGAAAAGAACATGCAAATTAAAGCACAATTCATGGTTCACTTAAATTAACCTAAAAAAAGGTTAAACCTGCTATACTTCAACAAGAAATGCAGCCACCTATATACAGCCTGTATAGAGCATTGAAGTACTTGTTATGTAAATTATGTATACACAATCAGTAAATGACACATACACTTCACAGTAAATGCTTTCACAGCTACATAACAGAAAAGACAGATTTAAACCAAAAATTAAAAAAAAGAAAAAAGAAAACATAATCTGAATGTGACTAGGGAAAATATCCTAAAATATCCCTGGACATATCAAGGTAAAGTCCTTAGGTCTCATTGAAATTGGGATTCATATTGACTTCAATAGGTTTTCACCTTTAGAGTATTGCTCCAACTCTTCTTTTTTTTTTTTTT
>VWZY01008832.1:114592-124948 GCA_013399075.1 Chloroceryle aenea
TTTTTTTTTCTGATAAAAATAACACTTTCAGCAATATAACAAAATGAAGCAGCAATATTTCTAAACTCCAAACAAGCCACTGACTGGCAGCAACAAGCATTACAAACCCTGTACAATCATATCAATCGGAGGGCACAATCCAGAGTCAAACTTAATAACCTGATGCCTCCTGCATTGATGACAGCAAAAATAAATCCATAAGACAGGCAGTTTTAGGAAGGTTTCTTTCCCAGCCCTGTTAAAAAATACAGGTTTCACTAAAGCCACAGACTAGAACAAGATGCAATAAAGAAAAAATGTATGATATATTAACCAGTTAAATGGATATTGCAAAACCCTTGTTCAGTGGTAGCTAATATGAGTAGCCAAACAAAACTAAATTCAAAGAGTAAAGAGGAGGAAAAATAGGTTAATTTGTTAACTAAATATGAATGTAAGACTCTAGGCAGGTCAAATTACCCAGAACAACAAATCTGCAGCACCCTCCTGACATTGTGTGTTTAGTGATCCCTCATGGGAAGCCCTGACATGCTGTGAAGGGCCAGGAGAGGGTTTGCACATTCCTTCTTCATAGCAGTTTGAAACGCAAAGTCAAAAAGCCATAAAAAGGCAGTGCCCCATTGTCATGAAGTCTGACTTGTCCTTGAAAGACCACTTGTCAAGTCATGTAACACTAAATGGAAGCTTTTACTATACAAATGATGCAAAATTAAGTCTGTGTTACTTTTTTTTTTTTATAGGGCACACAACTGTAAACTGTGGGTTTTCTAATTGTCAGGCACCAGAAAAAATACCAGTTAAAGATTTATTAAGATTAAACATAAACCATATACAAATGAGAATCATAAAAATGTCTGTCCCCCAGACATTACAGTTTGAAATATCACCTTCAAAATCTAGCACTATTTATAACTACTTGATTTTACATCACAGAACAGGGACTTGAGACTTCGCAATCAGTGCTGCTTGTGGTGTTACTGTGAAGTTACATCCATACCCAATGAGAAATATCATAATCAACTCCCACTGTGAGTCACTTGGAATCTGCCTGGGCCAATTAAATAACTGTAAGACTATTCTGAAAGACATATTCTCCCCAGAGCATTGCAGAAATTTAAAATGAGCCAAGTGAATTAGCCACAGTATGTAGGTGGCCTGCACTCTGCCTGTAGGTTTAATTTTAAGCCTTTCTAAGATCTACTCAATCAAGTAATTCACTTTGTGGCTAATAACTGTAACAAATACCATTTTCTTTCTGGTAAGTTTTACCTCATTTGTTTAAAAACCCACGTTCTGGATGTAGCAATTGCGCAAGAGTCATGATTTGTACTTATAAACTAGAATATTAAAGCCCTGGTGTCTTTTGTAGATGCAAGTACCACAACTGAAAAAAAACCAAAACACAATGTGGAAACAACATAAAGTTTGAGATCAATAACCATCACTCAATGATATGGAAGAAGAATACAATTTTATTTTTTGTAATGTTGAAACATGACAATTAACTTTGAACACATTTAGCTTTATAGAATAAAGAAGTGGAATACAGGCAGAAATAAATGCAGAACAAGGGAGCAAATTAGTGCTGATGCTAATATTCATATTCTGCTTGCTGATAGGAAATGGAGGTTTGGAGTAATTAGAGAAGGGGCTGTAAGCATTTCTGACTTACCTCCAGAAATACTGCAAAATATTCTCTTGACCACATGATACAGGACTAATCCATTCTTTCCCTACCTTTATTTAAGCTATGATTGCAACCACCTCTGCATAATGCTTTATTTTTATCACAGTAAGTTATTTGAATATACCTCAGGCATTCAGTTACTTCTCTTACAGAAATGCTCTATTGCAGGCTTTCTGGGTCTCTGATAAGAATTGTAATGCTCCCCTCATTTTATTAGTAACCATTCAAATGGACACAATAGATATATATTGCTACTCCAGCATTTGGAGGTTTGTTTATATCTTGTTGTAAAATTTATTCTCTGGTGCTCAAATGGAAAGGCATATAGAAAAAGAAGTATATAACCAGCCATAATTGTTTCAGAAATGAAATGCATGAAAGTCAGGAAATTAAATTTCCAGTGCTCAAGTTCAGTATTAACCCAATTCACCTGTGATCATGTATGGAAAAGTGATTTCCAGAGGACATCAATTGTACTTTACTATTTGTCAAATTACAAGAAGAGCTGATAAGGTAGTTTGACACTTCCCATTAGAAGAAGCTAGTTTAGATTGCCAATAACATCAAACTTGAAATATACTGGCTTGAATATCTGCTTCAGTATTATTTCTTTTTCTTTGCATGAGCTCTCAGCATATTTAGCTTATGAAAAAGAAGAGTGAGAGGTGAATTCTTTGCAGCTTATAAGTGCCTTCATGAGGAGAAAATACCAAATATTAGACAGCTCTTAGTCTACCAAATAAGGCACAACAAGGATCAATGTCTGGAAGATTAAACTAGGTAAACTCAGATAGGAAATGAACATACATTTCTTGTAAACTGTGTAATTTGTCTGTAGAAAGAAACCTACCTGGGAAGTGCTATGAAACTTATTTTATAAAATAAGTTTCTTCAAGACTATGATCTTTCTAGAACACACTTTCTTTGCACAATACTGGGATAAATGCCACTGAAAAAAGTATAGTGCTTGATGATCTGAGCTATACAAGAATTTAGTCTGCAAGTCCTGAGATAAAAATGCTAAAGAGCATTTAACAGCTTGGAGTGGTTCCAGAGGAGGGCCATGAAGATGATCAGAGGGCTGGGACACTTCTCCTATAAGGAAAGGCTGAGAGAATTGGGGTTTTTCAGTCTGAAGAGAAGGCTCTGGGGAGACCTTATTGTGGCCTTACAGTACTTAAAGTGGGCCTGTCAGAAAGGTGGGGACAATATTTTTCACAGGGCCTGTTACAACAGGACCAGGGGCAATTGTTTTAAACTAAAAGAGAGCAGATTTAGACAAAATACATGGAATAAATTGTTTATCATCAGGGTGATGAAACACTGGAACAGGTTGCCTAGAATGGGGTGGCAGAAATGCAATCCCTGGAAACATTCCGGGTCAGGTTGGATGGTCAACATGATCTACTTGAAGGTGTCCCTGCTCACTTCAGGGCAGTTGGACTAGAAGACCTTTAAAGATCGCTTCCAACCAAAATCATTCTATGACTCTATGAAATCACACAGCATCAATCCCACAGCATCAATAACAAGGCCTAAACAGGATAAGGGAGCAACTATATCCATGAGATTCGAGTCCCAGGTATTTATCCGACTAAGAAAGTTGATACAAAGACTGACTTAGATTTCCCTGGCCTTAGAAAGGAAACAAAAAATGACATACATGGCCCTGTAAAAACATCTTTTCTGTATGTTGCAACCATCCAAGAACCTTCCACTGTAAGCATTTTGGTGAGTGTACAGAAAGGCACTGGCATCTGTGAAGTCATACTATCCAGTTATTACTCTCATTCTCTAAATTCATTGTGAATCCAGATCTGTTCCTCTGATATTGCTGGAATCATCTTAGTTCTAAGGTCATACTCAGCCTTCCATGACTGTTATTACTAAGTGCTGAGAATAGTGAGAAATTATGCTTCCTGAACTTTCTATATGATTTTGTTATTGTTAACTACATTTATTTATTTATTTAGTCTTAACAGTAAAATCACTACAGTTCTCATCTCATGCTGCAAATTCTCAGTTATTTCCTGGGGATGCGACTGGCATTTGAAAGCCCAGATTTTTAATGCTAATACATTTGTTTCTGATAGCAGGTCCCAATATAAATCAACAGTTCTACCTTCTAGATATATGCAGTGTTTCAGTGTGTCATGGGATGGAGTTTATTTTTATACTACCTTTAATCCATTTAATGTGAGCAAACAGCACAGTAATGGAAATTCTTTGCAGGTGCAGTAGAAGCTGCCATACATCTGTTCACTCCCCTCAGTGCTTACTGTATTGAGCTATGTCTCACCCTCAGGATGTACCTAAATATCTGCTTAAAACCCTTTTCAGATTGTACCCTGAGTCAGTAACAATTCAGAATTCAGTAAAATTGTGG
Source organism: Chloroceryle aenea (assembly GCA_013399075.1). Taxonomy (NCBI): domain Eukaryota; kingdom Metazoa; phylum Chordata; class Aves; order Coraciiformes; family Cerylidae; genus Chloroceryle; species Chloroceryle aenea. The sequence continues at coordinate 118,666 of VWZY01008832.1, forward strand.
CACATGTGCTATAACTATAATGTACACCTGAAAGATCCTGAGATGGCATATACACATATAGTCAGTGTGCTGGGGAACTACAAGCTGAACTCGTAACACTTGCTCCATAGACATCTCAGAGAAGGGCTACTGTTATTAGCAATACAACCACAACATTATTGCATTTGCATGCATAACAGTGTAACAAGTCCCTGAATATATTCTGCTTGAATTTGTTGAGGGGTTATGATAAAAGAGAGAGGGAGAACGTATGTGTGTGAGTGCTCATAGGGACAGGGAGAGAAGTAGCAGGCACAAGAAGTAATAGAATGACAATAAAAATGTGTCATACACAATGATATTTTTAGGGTCATTTCCCTGTCAATTTTTGTCCCAGATAGACTTAACTTTATAATCTTCCCTTTGTATTAGCGAATAAAACAGAGTTTATTTTTCCTATTGTGCTGTTACAGCCTTTTTCTCTCTCAGTAGCAGAGCACTTTTAAATTTCACAGCACTTTCTAACCAGAATTTTTGTTTGTTTTATTTCTAATTTCAACTTCTACCTTATGCTGCTTTCTGATAGAATTTAAATACTTCTAGAACTCATGCTTTCACAACAAACTGACAGATAATAAGTTTCTCTACTGAACCCAGTAGAAAAAAAAAATTGTGTCCCTTATTGTGTGGATGCAAGCTTACTATATAAACCAAAGTAAACAATTGTTTTGATTAGTAGTAATACTTTCAATAAAAGCAGGAATAAAATTCACACACATAAAAATTTACATATCTACGCACTTGCATTAACTTCATGTACCTTGTTTTAACAACAGAAACAATTTTTTTTTCCAATATGTCTTTAATTTTTTTAATCTTCCTTTCATGCATAAATATCAACATGGAATGCAATCCATTGGTTGATGTTCTGTCTTTACCTTCTAATAGCTACTGTAGTGCCTAGAGCTTAATTTTCATTTACAGTGTATCAATAACAATGCTGTAAGCATCCTTTCCTTGGTAAATAAGCATTCTTTGAAGATCACCAAAGTGTTTGTAAATGTTATTATCAATGTTTACCTGTTCATCAAGGAGTGTCACAGTTTATCGTCAGGGCAGCCCCTTAGACCTGTAAAAGATGCTCTCGGTTAACCCCCTTCCCTCCCCACAAGGGAAGAGAAAGGGAATAAGGGAGAGAGATTTAGTGATTAGAAAAGGAAATTAGAACAGTTTTAATGAAAATAGTAGTAATAATAGAAAAGGATTATATACAAATATATACAAAGCCAGTATCGAACCTAACCCCTCCAATGGTAATTACATCACCATCACCACTGATGCTTCAGACCAGGCACCAGGAAACTCATAGACTGGCCTAGTGGCAGATGGGAGCTGTACTCAGGAGCTGGATTCTGGTACCAGATTCAGGAACAAACAGATTGGGATCAAAGGCAGAATAGACAGAGCCCTCCTTGGATTCTGGCCAAGGAGGAAACAAAGAAGAAATCAGAAGACCCAAGCTGAGCAGAGTAAAGCTTGTCTCTCATGATTCCTCAGCTTTATACTGAATATGATGTATGTGGGATGGAATCCCTCATCAGTCAGTTTGGAATCACCTGCCCTGACCACTCCTCCCCACAGGTGCAGCCTTTTACTTTCTGCATTCCCCAGTGTGGTTCACAAGATCCAGCAGTGGCTTTGGTCTGCACACCAACCCTTGGTACTAACTCTAAACATGCCTGCTAGGAGCAGCCAGTCACTGTGAAAACAGGTTGCTAACTTCAGACAGTGCAGTGAGTTAGAAGAACTGAGTTGAAAAGTAAAATCACTGAACAGAATTAATTCTGTTCTCACTCAAACCAGGACAAGGAGTAATCAAATTATAGAATTCTCGGGCTTTTTATTAATCCCTGTAATTAAGGTTGCATGGAAGGCTTCTCTGTGCAATATGGATATATCAGCACAGGTAAAGATAGATAAGAAATCTCAGATATAGTCTACCAGAGAGTGCAAATCTGCATACTGAGAAAATTATCCAAGTGTTCCCAAACTACATGCTACTGGTTATTGCTCACTCTGGTATATGGAGCTGTCATCCATATGGAGAAAAAGAATTGATAACATCTGAAAAATATCCAGATGCTGATGACAACAATTTCAAGATAAAAAATCATATAATTCTTTCTTTCTAGTTTTCTAATAGAAATTTTTCATTGTGTTTGTTTGGTTGGTTTTGATAGGGTTTTTTTTTGTTTTATGTTTTGGTTTTTTTGGTTTATTTTTTTTGTGGTTTGTTTTGTTTATATATTTAATATTTAACAACAACTATGTTAAGCAGAAATGCTGCAAAGATAATGGAGCTCCATAATTTTTTTTAATAAACTTACCCTTGATTTGTAAATATGGAATTTCACATTCAATACCACTGCATTTTTACTGAGTTTGTTAAATGTCATGCAAGATCATATAGTTAATAACAATAAAATTAATAATGAATCAAAGTTAATCATCAGTTTTCTGTGGAATGCCTATTAACAAGTTTTTGGGGTTTTTTTAGGAATGTTTTTCTCACCACTCCCAACTATACTCTCAACATCCTTCTGTGAACCTTACATACAGCTTTGTTGACACCTGGAAGTAGCAACACAAGATGCACAGCAGCTTCTTGCAATGATTTGCAATCTTCTTTGCCTTTTCCTGGCTGCCTCCATCCTTGATGGCTATTTTTCAGAACTTTCTTTAAGAGGCAGAAGCAGACTTGCCTAAGGCTGCTGCCTGCAACCAGAACTACAGTGCTGTGGAGGCAATGGCCCAGGCTATTTCTGGATGTGGTTAGTGCCAAGTTTCTCTTGACAACTCTGCACCACACTGACAATGCAAATTATCGATGTTCTCATTTCCAGCTACTTTTTCTTCCTTTTTGCACCTCAAAGTGATGATCATAGCAGGTTCAGAGCTTTTTCCTGTTTATTCCCTTCCTCATCTGAGGGAACAAGACTGTCAACAGTCTGACCCTCTGATCTTTTAACCGATAATCACTGTGTCTGTTTAGTTTGCTTTTGGATAGAGCTATCACACTGAATTAGCATTCTTCTTAAAAGAAACTTGTCATTTTCAGCTCTGCCTTATTAGATGCTTGTAGGCCATGAAATTGTAGGCAATTTTAAAAAGAGAAGCTAAGGTAATTAATATTTCTAAAGTTTTGCAACCATTTTTATTAGAAATTCTGAGGATGATCATTGAGAATCATTAAGAAATTAAATGCATAAACATCCTCTTAAATGTATTACATTAGTAGTTCAGGTCAACAAGTGGCTTTGTTTCAATCATGGTCCATGATGTTTTTAGTCTACTTTTGGAAAATAATATAGAAAAATAGAAACATAGAAATGTCTGGTTTGGATAGGATCTCTAAAAGTCATCTAGTCCAACCCCCCTGCTGAGAGCAGGGACATCTTCAACTAGAGCAGGTTGCTCAAAACCTCATCAAGCCCCACCTTGAATGTCTCCAGGGATGAGGCCTCAGCCACCTCACTGGGCAACCTGTTCCAGTGTTCCACCACTCTCGTGGTAAAGAACTTCCTCCTTATTTCTAATCTAAATCCACTCTGTTCTAATTTAAAACCATTGCCCCTCGTCCTTTCACTCCAGGCCTTTGTAAACAGGCCCTCTCCAGTCTGTTTGTCAGCTCCCTTCAGGTACAGGCAGGTGGCTGATAGGTATCCCCTGAGACTACTCTTCTCCAGGCTGAACAATCCCAGCTTCCTCAGCCTGTCCTCAGAGGAGAGGTGTTCCAGCCCCCTGATCAAATTCGTGGCCCTCCTCTGGACCCACTCCATCAGGTCCATGTCCTTCCTGTGCTGAGGGCTCCAGAGCTGGATGCAATATTCCAGGTGAGGTCTCACCAGAGCAGAGTAGAGCAGTAGAATCACCTCTCTCAATCTGCTGGCCATGCTGCTTTTGCTGCAGCCCAGGATGTGACTGACCTTCTGGGCTGCAAGCACACACTGGCTGCTTATGTCCAGCTTCTCATCCACCAGCACCCCCTAGTCCTTTTCTGCAGGGCTGCTCTCTATTGCCTCTTCCCCAAGCTTGTATTGATAGTGGGACTTTGTACTTTATTCCACTTTGTGGACTATTGTACTTTAGATTCCATTAAATTTAATAGCCTCAGGAGGAGCCCAAACTGAGTATGTTTTTGCAAACATTTGAGCATGCAAGTTGGAAGTTTAACAAAAATGTCAGTGTATACCCTATGGGCAATCAACAGAAGCCATTCAGCAATCAATTGAAAGCACAGCTGTTTTCAAAGGACCCTCTCTTTTGTTGCCATAATTCTAGATCTTGAAAAGGAGATGATAAATACCTAGCAAAGGCAAACTAAAACCTACAATATAGTATTTATGAAGCATGTGTATGATAGTGCATATGTATGATAGCATTTGTATTATTTATATTAGTACACCACAGAATTGACACGACAGGGAAAAGAAATTAAATCTCTCAAAGAAACAAATACAATTGACACAGTCACTATTTACATAATATTTGTACTGTTTGTAACTAAGAGTTGACACTGTCCCTATCAAGAACCTTCTTTCCTGTTAACAGTTCATTACCTAATATGCTATGTATTGCTGCACGAGAAGAGATGAAACTTAAAGCAAATGTAATGCTACTAATTAAAGTCCTAAAGTAAAGAGGAAAGAGAAGTTAAATTTGTGAAATGTTTTGTATTTGGCTGATAGTTCCCACTCTTTTTGTCTTAACTGTTTCATTACTACCATAAGAAGACAAGAAGGGAAGTTATGATTTACAACTATAAAAATGCTGAGCATTTCTTCTTCTCTTCTTCAGTAGCCTGTCAAAAATTGATGTTTGCAAATTAATTTCATTTAACTTACAATTTCAGACAAATAATCCTCAGGAGATGACAAAAACTGCAGATTATTCGACAGATATAGCTCATCTTAAATCTAATTAATGCCTTGCTTAATTCTTCATTAAAGAATGCCTCAAACTTTAAGTAGCTGATAAAATAATAGGATAGTAGAAATCCTTAAATAAGTACACATAGTTACTTAGGACAAAAAAACAGCTTTATCTTTAGAAAATTATATTTTTTGTATCCATCTGTTCATTCCATGTAAAAATGATAAACTAAATGCTTTTCACACCTAAAACACACCAAATACTTTTCTTAAAAAAAAAAATCCCATATTAGAAATTAATTTCTCACTTTAATTGCATCTGGATGCAAAGCAACATCTGCCGCATCTGTCAAAAAAATATATGTAGAAATTATTTCAAAAGCGCCCCAAGAAATAAAAGTGTTGGAGCACCACAATCATTCTTGAAAAAATAACATGTTCTCAACAGTCATCTAAAGAGCTAATAAAGGGGGGTCTACACCGCCTGGACATGGAAAAGGCTGAATGTAATCAGAGGTAGGATGTCTTTTGTTTGTTTTGTTTTCCTTTCCTCTACTCCAGACCTTTTAACTAACCAAATTAGAGCATAGTGAAAAAAGGATCTGAGAACTGAAGAAGTAAGTAGACCCTTAAATAACAAATGCCCAGAGTAATTTCCCCCATTAGATGCTTGGGTATATTAGAGGTACTGTGAAAGGCAACAATTCTACATCTGGCTTTCAAACATCTTTGGCAAGTGTGTTTTGTGCTAAGTAGGCAACATCTAACCAATATTACTCACAGCAGGCAATGCTTTTATTTTCCATTTGTTCCTTTTTCTATAGCTCTTCCAGCCATTCAGCAGGACTTTGATCCTGAACGCTTACCAGTGTTTTGACTTCCAAAGCACAAGTCATCAAACCATCTGTGGGCAATTTCATTCTGGAACCACTGTCCCTACTACATCTTGGTTTTTTATAGCAATGTGAAAAAAACTCAAAATGCTACAGACTAATTTTGCTAAAAGTTTTGCTAAAGGTTTCATATGAATACTCCAAAAGGAGGAATAGTGCACTCGATCAAGTAACTACCAAAACAGAAAGTAAAAACAAACCTACTGATTTCAGTAGACTCAGAAGTATTAACATTTTTTTGACATATAAAATCTCTCTTCTTTCAGTAAAATATGAAGTTGGTAATCATCACTTCGCTCAACCCCTGCACAAGACTTCTATATCAAGAATTTGTATGTAACCCCATGATCACATTGTATTTAAATTCAGCACAGCACGTCTTACAATGATTCTCAATGTCATGTTGACCTTCCAGGCCTCCTACTTTCCCAAGGCTCTACCATGGGACAAAGAAATCCTTTATTATTAATAGACTATTTT
>VWZY01008833.1:12001-83148 GCA_013399075.1 Chloroceryle aenea
CCACGGCGAGCTGGAGCGTGCCCAGGTCCGTGCCGGAGCCGGCTACTGCCCTCTGCCCTGGGCTTGCCCGGCGCCTGCGGCAGCAGCACTGCCAGTGTCTGCCCCAGGCCCTCTCCTCCGGTCCCAGAGTCTTTCACAGTCCTGTCCTCACATCTTGGCAACCCTGGAGCTTAGTCGATCTTTTCCACCTTCCCGACAATCTTCTCTTCAAAGATGGGCAGGATGGTGTCATCCTCCCGCACCTCCTCAAAGACCACACCACAGTCGAACTCATCACTCACTTTCTTAAAGTAATACCTGAGAAAAACAGAAACATGGGGGCAGAGAGGAAAATAAAGAGCAGGTGAATGGTCACAGGGGCACCATGGTCCCTAAACCTGGCTACAGCCCTTATGAGCCCCTGGGCTCACAGTGCATTAGGAGCAGCTCCCCGAGGCAAACTTTTTTCCCCTGCCCTCCCCCAGTGGACAAAAAAGAGTGGTCAGGAGCTGTGCTGGAATGTTCAGGAGCTCCAGCCCTGAATCCAAGCCCATTCAGAACTCTCCCAAAAGTAGTGGCTGGAAGCACCCATGTTGGTGGAGCGTTTCTGAGGCAGGCTTCTCCATGGCAGCTCCTGCTTGGAAGGGGGACTTGAAGAGGTGCACACCCACCTGGCTACTCTGGGACTTCTGCAGGACCCACTCCTCCCTGTCCTCACTGGAATCAAGTTTGGGAGGAGCTGAAACAGCTTTGGAAACTGGAGGGTTCCTCATGGCATCACTGAGCACCAGCTGATGCTGGGCCTTCACCAACCCAGAACCTCACAGGGCCCTGGCAGCTTCTGCTGAAGGTGCAAACCATGACACAGGACATTGCTGGTACAAACCCCAACCTGCCTTGTCCTGTGACCTGACTTTTCAACAGCCTTGGCTCTACTGCCACATCCCCACTGCAGTGTGTCTGTCTGGAGCACTCCTCCTGCTGGAAGGCTGACAGCAGCTCCAAGAGCTCCTGACCTACTTCCACCACACTCCTTTGCCTTGATGGGGGCAACACCGCTGTGTCCTGTCAGCAGCATCTGCCAGGGGTTGTGAGTCTGCTGGCAGCATACCACACGTGGAGATGGCCCTTACCTGTAGTTCCCTTTCTTGGTGAGCAGCTCCTTGAACTGTCCCAGCGTGACCACGCGCCCTTTCACGAGGGTGCGGTAAGGGATCGGCTCTCCACAGAAGTAGTAAGCGACCACAATGTTCTCACATGGCTGGGATGCACCACTGACTGGTCTCTTCTGGGGCTTCAACCTGTCGTGCAAAAACAGAAATGACCTGCTGAGTATCAACCCACCTGGCAGCATGGGAAGGTCGAACAGCTCCTACCTGCAGAGCCCGGGTGGAGGTGCTGAGTTAACATCCAGGGCCCTCGGGATCATCCCTTGCTCTGACCAGCTCTCCTGGCACGCAGCCACATGCTGAAGGTGCTGAAGGAGTGAACAGTGCTTGGAGAGGCTGGACAAAGCCAGACTGCAGCTACAATATCCTCCACCAGCATCCTGCCTCATCTCAGCATCAGTGTGGCCAGCAGGACTCCATGGGGAGGGATTTCCTGATGCACTGGGCATTGGCAAGACTGCCCCTGAATCCTGGGTTGAGTTTTGGGCCCCTCATTCCAAAAAGGACATTGAGGGGCTGGGGCTTGTCCAGAGAAGGGCAGTGAAGCTGGGGAAGGGGCTGGAGCACAAGTCCAGAGGTGAGGAGAGACTGAGGGACCTGGGGTTGTTCAGCCTGGAGAAAAGGAGGCTCAGGGGAGACCTTCTCACTCTCCACAACTCCCTGAAAGGAGGTTGGAGCCATGTGGGGTTTGGTCTCTTCTCCCAGGGAACAAGTAACAGGACAAGAAGAAATGACCTGAAGTTGCACCAGGGGCGGTTTAGGTTGGATCTGAGGAACAATTTCTTCCCCTTGAGGGCTGTCAAGGCCTGGCCCAGGCTGCCTAGGGCAGGGGTGGAGTCCCCATCCCTGGAGGGGCTTCCAAGCCCTGGAGATGTGGTGCTGAGGGACATGGTTTAGTGGTGACCTGGCAGTGCTGGGTTAATGGCTGGACTCGATGACTTCACAGGTCTTTTCCAAACAAAACAATTATATGATTCTATGATTCTATATGAAGGTTGCAGATTCTAGACCAGCCTCTTTGTGCTGAAGCTGTCCCTCATCTTGGGAAGGGGAAAGCCCTGCCCACAGCACCACTGGCCTGGGGAGCCATCAGGAAGCTCTGGGCAAAAAGAGCATCCCAGGCCCACAGCAGCAAAACCTAGTCACCAGCAGCACCCTCCTGGTGTGCACTGAGCACGCAGGGCTGGGTGCATGCTTGGGGACACCACCACAAACACTGCTCAGACTACTGGGGATTATTGCTGCTGCGGCCAAAATAGCTCAGCCTGGCTTTCCACTGACCCACCTGTGCAGACAGGACTGCTCCTGCTCCCCACAGATCCCCTGGGCACCTCTCCCAGCACATCGATGGAGGCTGGAGCAGATGGAGCTCCCACTGGGATGTGTCCTGAAGGCTTTGCTGCCCAGCCTGTCCACACAGAGCGGCAAGGCAGCTGCCATCCCCCAAACCTCTGTGACTTTAAATCTGCTGTGTTTTCCTGACTCTCAGGATGTTGCTCTGGTCTCTGCTCCTAGACCGCACCCTGGGGTTATGCTGCGTGGTGCCATCACTAGACCAAAAGAGTCAGCCCATTTTCAGAGGTAGACAAAAGTAGCAATAATAAAACAGGGTACTTTGCCCTTCTGGAGAGCCTTTCATCTGGGGTGCCGTAAACGCTGCACAAACACTGGAGCAGCCTACACAAACTGGCACCTGGGCATGTGTGGTCTAAGCCAGAGGCAGCCTTCTCTTTCAAAGTCACATAAACCAAATTTGGCAGCTTTAAAAAAATATTTGAGAAGGACGTTGGATAAAAAAGATGATTTTGTATTTACACGACTGGAAAACTGCTATAAAAAAGCCAGAATTTGCCAAGCACATGAGGTCATCTCAGTTTTGGAAATGACTCCAGCCCTAACCTTTAAACACTGGCTTGCGGGCAGAGCGCCTTTTAACAGCATGCCCGCATAAACATCAGCATCACAAACCAAGACAACCTCTTCCCCTCTTTCTAAAGGCATCAGAGGTCTACAGTTCAACGGAACAACCTTTCTGGTGCCTGCTCTGCCCGGAAGACCTTTGGAGAAGATGCAGCATCCTGAGAGACAAGGGTTGGCTCCTGGTGCCAGCAGATCTCTTGGAGCCGCTGCCACCCTCCTATCATAGGACAGGATGCCCTTTAGCTAGAAAAACATTAAGGAATTGAGTCATCCTTGGAAGAAAAAAAAATGAGGCATTTAAAGGAAAAATGGGTCATAAATTTAGGCAAATTCTATGAACTTTGCGAGCCAGAAGTTAATTGAAGGGGTTTGGAAAACCTCAAAGTCCCTAAGCTGCTCTTAATCCTGCTAGAAACAAGTCGTGACTAAGAGAAAGCTGCTCTGTGCCTGGGGACACAGACATGGGACCTGCACAGGCAGCCAGGCCCATCCCGTGGGGCTGCTGTGCTCCTTCACCTGGGGAGGTGCAGAGAACACCCCTGAACTCTGCTGTGGGGGGACCATGCTGAAGCCTTCCTCCTCCTCTTCCTCCCGCTGTCTAGTTCATCCCTGAAAGGCCATTTCTGAATGTGCTCAGCCTGGCTCCAGTGCTCACTTCTTTCCAGAGCAGAGATGAACCCTGAAAGTGATGCCCCAAAATGACAGAATCACAGATTTGTTTTGGTTGGGAGAGACCTTTTAAGATCAAGTCCAACCTTTAACCCAACACTGCCAGGGCACCACTACACCACGTTCCTCAGCACCACATCTCCACAGCTCTGAAGCCCCTCCAGGGATGGGGACTCCACCTGGCCCAGGTGGGCCCTGGGCAGCCTGGGCCAGGCCCTGACAACCCTTGTGGAGAAGAAATTGATCCTCATGTCCAATCTGAACCTCCGTTGGAGCAACCTGAGGCTGTTTCTTCTTGTCCTATCACTTGTTCCTTGGGAGAAGAGATCGACCCCCACCCAACACACCCAAAACGATGTCCAAAAGCACTCTGCACTGCTTCACAGAGCTGGAGTTAAAAACAGCCCTGTGGCTTTGAATGCCCCTGCGTTTGTCTTGAGTCACAGCAGGAACAGGTGGCTGCGGTGTCTCCAAGCTCCCAGGGCTGAGCAGAGGGACCGGCTGGCTGGGAGCAGAATCCACACCCCTCCCAAGCACAGCCACCAGTCTCCAGTGGGCTGAAGCAGAGCTGATGAACACAGCGATCACGGAAAAGGGAATTTTCGAAGAGCTCCCCTGGGGAGGATGAGACAAAACAACCATCTCCACTTCTGTCATCGCCCAGAGATCTCCCGAGACCATGGCTTACCCCACCAGACCTCACCTGCCTGCCTCCAAGTCCTGCCTCATTAAAGCTTCCACCTGCAGCCATCTCCTGGGTGGCTGCCTGAGCCAGCAACACAGCCAGGTACCACCCCTGCCCCTGCTGGAGTCATCTCCCTTTGCTGCAGTTGTCACAAGCACAAAACGTGACCCCGTAAGGAAACGGCAGCGCTCATCTGAGTGCCTGGATCTGCATCTCAGTCCCCAGTTCTCAGCCATATAAACAGAACCCAGTGGTGCTGTGACAGAGAAACTCTGCCTGGACTACAGCACCACGACAAGCTCGCTGTGATGCAGAGGTGAGGCACCCAGCTTGCCACAACTGAGCCCCGGGGCTGGAGAGCTTTGGGAAACCTGAAATGCACCCATTCTGGGAGGTGTCCCAGATGCCAGCTCTGCTCCTCTTTCAGGCTTGATCCAACCCAATTAATTCCAAGCAGAGATCATGCCCATGTTCTTGTTACTTGCAAAAGTCTTTTCTCAGAAGAGCTGGGACTAATTACTTCATCCAGCTGCGAATGTAGATGAACTGTGACACTGAGCTACAGAAACTGGCTCGAAACCTGTCTGTTCATGGAAGAAACCTGATGGTCACTGGGATGCCAATGCTGGGCACTCTGGATCTGCAGGTCATTTCAGTACTGGGCACTTGGTCCTGCACTGCTTGTTAGCAGCAGCCACGTAGCTGTCTCAAGAGATCAATGTCCCTACAAACGCTGTGGAAGAGGGAGAAAAAAGGCTTCTTCTGCAACAGAAATGTGATTTCTGGAAGAATATTTATGAATCTCAGCACAGGCACTGCAGGCTGGGAATCAGGTTACTTCTAACAAGGCAGTGCTGGGGTGGGAGTGGGGCTGCTGGGACCCCCAGTCAGGGTAGTGGGCAGGTAGCTAGGGAAGGGCACTACTGGTGAGGGCTGTGCCGGAGGAGAGCAGCTGGTGAGCTGGGTGTTACCCAGCAAGGTCAGCCTGGCTGTACAGAGCTGGCACGGTGCACCCTCCTCCCACAGCCAGCTCAAGGACACCTCCATGCTCACCTCCACCTCTCCTGCCACCAGCACCATGCTTCCAGAAGGCTGACAACAAACCTGGCACACTGGCTTCAATTTCCCAGAGCTCTTTAAAGCTCCCAACTGAAAGAAATGGTGTTTCCATGTGAGCTCCCCTCTGCATTTCAGCTTTGCTCTCCAAAGAGCCATGGGGTCTGTTTTCAGGCAGGCCCCTGTGCTAACCTTAGGAGGAGCTCTCTTGAAGCTGCTTGCTCAGGTGTGCTTTGGCTGGAGCACCCATTCCTGCCCAAATGCAACACGGAAATTTCAACACCCAGAAATCTTTGGCTCCCTGGGGACCACTGCATCCATTCCTGGCTGCTACTGGTGCTGGGCACATTTGTTTTTCATGAGCAGCTCTCCGATGGTTTTCCATGCATGGGGCAGGTCTGGGGGATTCCAGCATCACTGGGAGAAGAGCCAGACCTCATGGAGAGGCAGCATAAGCAGAACAGCCCAGCACTGGGACTCAGTCTGTCCTCCCGCTGGTCTGCATGTCAATCATCATGATGCCATGGGGTTCTGACAAAACCAGCGCTTACAATCCCAGAATCCCAGCATGGTTGGGGTTGGAAAAGACCTCTGGGGATCATCTGATCCAGGCTCCCAGCTCCAGTAGGGTCACCCAGAGCAGGGGGCCCAGGATTGCACTGTCCAGGTGGGTTTGGAATCTCTCCAGAGAAGGAGATTCCACCCTCTTGCTCCCAGGGGCCCTTTAGCTATTGACCAGCACTGATACAATACTGCACACACTCAATCATTATCAGAGTATTAACTGCACGTGCACGTAGCCCAGGCTGGCGTTTCCAAAGCGTGTCTCTCCACCTAGACATTTCTGGGGAAGGTGACCGAACTCAGTACAACGATACGTGACTCTACTAATAAACTCCATCCAATTCCATTAACTGAAAGGTAAATCAAATCAACTTGGCTTAACCTGACTTGGGAGAGACCTGACTTTCAATCAGTGCTCTGACATAAATACACACAAGTTTGTTATGTGGTCACTGCGAGCGAAAATAGCGGGAGTTTGGCAGTGAAAAGAGTTTCTTTTCAAAATGTCATTCCTGTTTCTAAGAGCCAGATCACAAAGTTTCAAGTTTTCAGAAGACAGCTATAAAACTGTGAAAGGTTTTTAGTAGACAAAGTGCTTTTAGTTGTTAACAGCAATTATCTAGCACTTCCAAAACACTTTTCATCCAAGAACTCCATGTACCCTGCACATAATGCTCCCTGAAAGATGCCACAAGGAGCAGGGCAATTAGCTCTGCAACAGGCACTGAGCTGAGTCACGGGAAGATGCAGTGACTTGGATGTGGCTGTGCAGTGAGTCGATGCTGCGGCAGCGGCGCCACGGGGCACTGCTCTCATCCAGATGCCACCAGCAGCCTTTGCTGGAAGCCAGAGGGAGATGCAGATAAAGAGCAAATACATGTTCTTCTGCACTTAATTCTGCTGCATCCTGCTGAATTCTGCTCTGGAGCCACCGTTTGAAATCGTCGTGTGAGTGTGAACAGGCAGAGAGTCAGCAGGCATTGGGGAAGAAAGCTCTCCCAAGCCGTGCCCCTTCCAGACACACTCCCCCTGCCCACTTCCTCCTCAAGCTCTCGGCAGCCCCTTTGCCACCCTGCCAGGAGCGCTTCCAGCCTCTCCAGCCACAAACTACAAGCCCAGGTGCTCAAGGTGGGGTTTGGCACCACCACGTCAGAGGGACTGAGACAGTTTCTCAGACCTCTCTGGATGTGCTTCTACCCAGTTGGGAGCTGAAGGTCAGAGCAGAGGACATGGACATCTCCCTCAGCCACTCCCCCGTCCTTCCCACGCACAATGAGACCCTATTGCCATACCTTTGTTTTGGGGGCACTTTTCCAGCCCTTTTTTCCTCCTCCTCCAACCTTCTGCGAGCTTCTTCCAGCTGGGTGAGAGGGTTGGGGGCTGGATTGGGTGGCATTGTAGGATCTTGGATGAAAGGGTGAGAAGGCTGAACGACATTTCGGAGCTGGGCACTGACCCATGGATGCACTGCAACAGGTCGCTCAATGGAGAGGGGTCGGACCATATCATGGGACAGCTGCTTCTTAGCACCTGAAGATCTACACAGAAACATGGAGTTTTGACATGGGCTGCTGAGCTGCTCTGCAGAGGCACAGTCACTCCTAGATGGACCTACTGCTCCTGCAGATGGATACAGGCACCACTGGGAAGCTTCCCGAGGGAGAGAGGAGCACCATTTACCTCTAAAGATTTCAGTCAACACTGCTTGACTCCAGAGCAATTCCCAAGACAGCCACATCCGTGGCTCCACTCTGGGCAGCCAAAGCCATCCCAGAGGATGGTCCCACCAAGTCAAAACCACTGGGTAACCCTGAGCTGTGCTAAACTGTGTACTCAGGACCAATGGCTCCAGTGCAGTGGGTTCTACATTTCTATCAGCACCTAGGAGGTGTACCAGGCATTTACACACAGCAAACACTTAAAAGCACTGCCTATGGTGTGCTGCTTTATCCCCCTTGGAGCCACACTGGCCACTTCCGAGATTCTCCTGGGGCTGCAACCTCCCTGCCATGGCCACAGGTCAGCCTTCAGAAAGAAGCAGCCCTTACAGCCCCCAAGCAATCCTCAGTCTCCAAAGGGTCTTAAGCCCTTGTGCCTGGTGGGTTTTTGTCTTCCCAGGGTCTCCAGGACCAAGGCAGCTGCTGGGCTGCCTTCTCCAAGGGATGTAACACAACAGTGTGAAGACCCCGTGCTCTGCCAGCCCTTACCCATGGTTTGTTTTCTTATGCCTGCTGATCTCCTTCTCTCCTTCTATGATCCACTGAAGGATCTTCTGGTTTCTTTCCACGTCTTCAGGAGATCCTGGCATCTCATAGTTGGCACCATCACTTTTCCCTGAATCGGTCTTCTTAACATTTCTTTTTGAGAGCAGACTTGCTTTCCCACTGCAAGAACAAAGCTCGAGACATTAGCGCTTTGCCTGAGCCAAGCCAGCGCAGCCCGTGGCAGAGGATGGACATGTCTCTCTCCAGACACAGCCCTGCTGGGGTCTGGTGCTGCCTGCAGTGCAGACATGGCCCTGGTTGCCTTCCTCCAGCTCTGCCATAGCCCAAACCAGCCGTGACGTGGTTGAGGCCGAGAGCAAGACTGGCCAGACCCAGTCATAGTGGGCTCCTCTGCCCAGCCACCTGTGGGGAAAGGGAGCTCCTCCTCTGGCCACGTGAGCCACAGCCACATGGCAAAAAGCCCAGCAGATCTCTGCTGCACAAAGGGTTGTTGTGTTAACCCCCCAACTATTTGCTCAGAGCAGGAGGTTCATCCTGGTGCCGCAATCCTTCAGCTGCCTCTCCACATCAGCCTCCACATGAGCCCTTCCCATCACCCCCAGATTCACTGGTACCCCAGACTGCTGATCTGCCAGGTCCAGCAGTCATTTCTGACCCCGATTTGAACTGAAGCTTCCCATCACAATGGATGATCACATCCTGGCAGGGAGGCTGCCTTCTTCAGGCTTGGGTGCACTAGGAAGCTCAGCAACCTCAAACGTGGTAGCCAGATGGACACCAGGCAGTAGCCAAAACCCTGGGAATGCTTATTTATGGCTGCAGCAACCCCTCAGAACTCCCACTGCTCCTTGCCCATATGCTCACCCATGCCAGAAAGCCCCATGCTCACGAGGCCAAGGAGAACCCTCCCATGCTGGCCTGTCATTGTCACAGCCTGTGATTTAATGGGACCCACACCTTCCTGATCACCCACTTGCTCTACTCCAGAGGACCTCCCTACTCCCGCTTCTGCATGCTCACTAACATACACAGGAGTGACAGCCCCTTGGACAGCTTTGCTGATTTCCTGGGGAAACAGCCTGGAAAGGGGTTGCTGAAGATCTCCAAAGGCAGGGAAAACTGACCACTTCTTCTCTGCTTCTGCCCACACAAGGACTAGTGGGAACCAAAGTCGATTCTCCAACAACAGGTTCAGTGCAAACAAAAAATGCACCTTTTTCTGCAGGTTGTAATGGTGCTGCAGACAGGGCTGTAGGGGCAGCAGCCCAGCTGTGCTCAGCAAGGACCCAGACAAGCCACTGCAAGGGACTGCTGCCTGCCAGACAAGACCATCTAGATGCAAACTCTTGTCTTGTGAAGCTCCTAAGCTGGGGACTGTGACATCCTGGAAGTTTGTGCTCGAGAAAGGACAGCTCTGAATGAGCCCTCTTATAATGCCCTGAAATATGTGCTGTAGTCACTGCTAGAGAGATGTCCCCTGTCTAGATGGGGCTTTGGGTTGACACAGCATGGCCATGATCATGCTCTGTTGAAGCAACAACCCTTTCCCCATAGAAACAGGGCAGCTCTAAGTGCTTCTCACTCCCTGGAGAGCAGTTTGCTTTGGCTGCCTTTGTGCTCTGCCTCCCTCCTGCCACCCCAGTAAGCTGGTCCTGCCTACTGCAGACCCAGCTGCCTGACATCACTAAATGCCCTAGCCCTGGTACACCCCAAACCCACAGCTTTGGGGAGCACAGTCCTCTCCCTGTGCCCACTCCATCACCAGCCCTTATCCCAGGCAGCCCCCAGCTCTGCAGTCCTCCAATAACAGGAGTAGCAAAACCTGCAGCAGAGAAAGAGCTTTGCTCCCTCCCCTCAGCATGGAGGGGATGGAGGAATTCTAACGGCCAAGGGGAGAAGGACAAAGGCAGCAAACTGTCTTTTCTGGGCAGAGGGTCTCCCACCTGGAGAACGTCCCATTGGGACAGGATGCCACGGCAGCCCTGCAGCATCCCTGCAGCATCCCTTGCTTTGGTAGGAAGGGAAAGGAATGCTTCTGGTGAGTGGATTAGCCCTTGCAATAACGAGGCACTTTTTTGTCCTCCCATAAACACCTCAAGAGACCAGTTTCACTTACCCAGTCCCCAAGACACAGCCCTATACTTAGCAAGTCCTGATGCACAGGGAAGCAGACCAGCATCTGCAATTTCTAAGCACCTCCACTGCTTTAAGGTACAGAACTACTTCATAACCAAGGCCATTAAAACCCCTGGTTAGAGGGTGTCTTTCAGCACTAGGTCACACAGGTGGAAAGGGGTCCAAATGGGGGCTGTATCCAAAAGAAAGAGCAGTGGGAGGCCCTTAAACAGGCCCAGCACAGGCTGAAAACTTGGTTCAACCACCCTGTTTCCCCAGCATGCTACAGCCTCTTTATGAAAGAGATTCCTAGAGAAGCCATGGCTCTGGGACTGCTGTGGGGTGTTCCCTTGACTCACCTGTAGCCTAAAGAGTCCATGGGGACAGGGGCCATGCCCATGTTTTCAGTGTAGTTTCGTGACTTTGTTGCATAGTTATGTGAATCTACATTCCAAGCAAAGCTGTTCTGCACTCGCTGCGTGGCCTCGGCCTCAATCTGCTCTTTTGGTTTCATCATGCTGTGATGATGGATGTGGTGGTAGACATGTTTATGGTGGTATAAGTTAGCTGCATCCAGTTTCATTCCTGATTTTGTTGCATGCTTGCCATGCCCTGGAGGAATTGTTCCTAGTGTCCCTGACAGCTTTCCTAAGTGGCCACTTTCTGGGGACCGTGGCTTAGGAGAGTGGCGGCCAGGTCCTGGAGACTGGCAGCCTGGTGTTTTCATCACACGCTGTACATGTTCGTCGAGGATGCTTTCTGGGTTTTCTTCGTGGGCATCTCTCATCTGCATCCCAGCGCAGCCCACCTCAGAGTAACGAGGAGCAAAGTGATGAAAGGCTTGGGCGGAAGGCATCTTGTGGCTAAGGACTGAGGGACCAGAAGAGATATCTGCATCCTCACCTTCTTCCTCCTGTCAGAAAAAAAGAGGATGATCAGCAAATGACACCAAGGTGGTGAAAGGGGTCCCCAGTCCCACCTCCTGCTCACATCAGGACTGCTGCCAACCCTTGAAGGGGTCAGGCCTGGCTTTGTCCAGCCAGATTTCGAAAAATTTCAAGATCTTCATCCACCGCCTCACTGGAGATCTGGCTCAGATTGTGCCACCCTCCTGTGGACAATGCCCTCAACCTGATGCTGTGCAGCCCCAGCTTGTGGCTGTCACCCTGCTGCCACCAACCAGAGCTGCTCAAGTCTCTGTACCTGCCTTTTGAGCCAAGGGTCTCCCAAAGAGACCGAGGCAGCCTCTGGCACATAGCCCACACATCACAACTAACATTTTCTAATAAGTATAACAACTCAATCAGATATGTGAGCAGGCAAAACCTTACTAAGAAGCTCCCCAAGTCCCTCAAAGGTGGTTCTGTAACAAGCAGCAGCAGAAACACACTTACTGCATGGCACCTATGACTTCCTAGAAGCCCTCGGTAGGGCACCGCTTCAGAGCTCATCAGATAAAGCCCAAAGCTACAGAATACATGTCAACACAGCTTTTGGGTCAGGTGAGAACAGGGTGGGGTTTCTCACCCCAATGACTGGTTCATGAGGCAAAGTGAACAGTGGGCTTTAACAGGAGGGAGCAACTGAAGGTCAGCAGCAGCATGAAGAGGTTTGAAAATCAAACACTGATTTCTCCCAGGCATGTTAAGACTGGAGTGAAACACTTCATGCAGATAAAGAAAGGGGTTGAAACTAACCACTTACTCTTGTAGCTCACAACGGTCTAGGACATGCTGTTAGCAACTGTTAAGTCCTTGCCAGGAAGAATAAAACTCCTCCATGCTGACAGCCACAGTTTTGATGCTGACAAATTACTTTACCCTCCAACACAAACTCATATATTTATGAAGTTTCTTTATTGGAAGTCAAAATTCCTATTTTTTTTTAAATTACATAAGCAGGATTCCAGCGAGTCCTTTAATCCCACTCTGTTTTCCTCTGTTGGCACAGCAAAGAAATCAGTTGTGGGGTATCTCTGCCCTGCCAGATAAATGCATCTGCTAGAAAACACTGACTCCCATCAGCTTTGCCTGTCAGATGTCATCATCCGTCACTTACTAACCAGCTTCAAAGTCTCAGCTGCCAGCCACAGAGCAAGAAAGCAAATAACAGACTTCCTCCCAGTGTCACACCTGGGGGTTCAAACCTGAACAGAGGACAATGCCAGGCTTTGAAAGTGCCAAAGGCGTGGGTGCTGCAAGCCTGAGGGTGTGACATGATGCCCACGTCTGGAGGGGACACACCACTTTCTAATAAGTTGCTTTGAAGAACTTCAGAGGCGCCTTTCATCTGCAGCCACAAGGCTGCAGCCTGCCAACCGCTGTCCCTGGGCACCTAGCTCGGGGACAAGAAAAGATGAAGCATGTGCTGACTAAATCCCTACCACTGGGGTAAGAATTATTAGCAGTTTATGAAAACCTAATGATACTCTCAGCACTTGGGAGGCTTTTAGGGCTGGTAGCTACTTTGTGGAAAACTCCTAGGCTTAAACACCAACTAACACACAGGGTGAGATTTTACCCTGGCGTGGATCCCTGAGGAACAACAGCACGTCCCTTCTGGTCAGAGACCAGAGCTCTGTCTGTGCTGTGACACCACAGCAGGGTGGCATGGGACTGACAACCCAGGGTGGTCCAGAAAAGTGGATGCCTGGGGTTTGAGAAATCCTCTGGCTGTCTGGAACTCCATTTTGCCAGGTACTTTGTTTTGCTGAGACTGAGATTAGGGTGGTCTGAGGTAAGGAGAAGGATGCATTGGTTTGCCTCAGCTCAACTGTGTTGCTAAGCAGGAAATCTGGACCCCAGGAAGGTCCTCAGGCATTGGGATGCCAGCCCAAGCTGCCTTCTCTCCTTGAACAGGGCAGAGGCCAAGGGTTGGAGTCACAGCTGCAGATACCAATTCCGCTCAATCTTTTCACTGTGCATATTCTGGTGTGGAAAAAACAACACACTGCATGAGGTGGGGCAGCCCCAGCTGGGATTGTAATGCGGGGCTTTGGATATGGCTGATCCAAGGTGCATGGCAAGGTGCTCCTTGCCTGAGCTACCTGACTGGATCCCTGCCTGGCAATGCAGCAGACACCTTCCAGCCCATCCGAGCCTGCCTGCACCCAAGGGCCCAAGCCTGCAGCCTAACCTGCAGCCTCTGCCCACCGAGCACCTGCCCGCGGCTGGCACAGGAGGGAGACAGGGAAGACAAGACAACAACATGACCAAGAAGTTACAGGCAAGAGGCAGGAACTACCGTGTTCTACACCAAGGAAACCCAGGGGGCTGGGGAGCGGCCTCCTCCACAGGCTCAGCTTCCAGAGGCACAGGGATGGTGTGGGCTCCGGAGCTGCATTTTGGCATCTCTCTGCGGTGAGCTGGGCAGCTCGGTGGGCAGGGAAGCGCCGGGTGCCATAACCACTAGATGGTGCTTTGTTGACATAATACCGACAGAAACCTCTTCCATCCACTCCCAAAGGCAGCAGCAGTCAGAGAGGTGCGGGCTGCAACTTTGCCGACTGCCTGCTGAACTATTTGTTCTTTCCAGCAAGGTCAGCGATGCCCTTCCCTTTGAATTAGGAGGTTGAGATCTGCACTGATGAGCTCTGGGCAAGCGATGCCTTGCTGCAAACCTCCTCCTCTGCCTTCTCCCAGTCCCACCCGTCAGGCTGCTGCTGGTCAGTAGGGCAAAGCAGCTCACCGAAGAACCACAGTGCTTCTTTGATCATCATGCAAATGGTCTCCCTCTCTGGTAGGCAATGTTTTATATTCAAATAGTGAGAATCTCGGCACTGGCTTTGCTTCTCTGGGCTCATTTTCCCTTTGCTCAGTTCAGACAGAGTGATGATCTCTGTGATCCGATGCTGATCTGTCTGATCTGATACTGATCTGTATGATCTGATACCGCAGCTTCCACACACAGACATGAGGCTGAGGTAGCTCAATAAGTAATAAGGAAACGCACATATCCTCTAAGCCTCTCCCACACTGCTCAGAATAATGAATGAATTCAGAGACTGGGGTGTTTTTTTGAAAACCAGAAATCTTACAGTCTTCTCAGTAAAGGCATTTGGCTTTAAATCAGATGCCTCTTCTTGATGTTACTGCATGATGTGGCTTTGAAAGGGAACCTGCAGGCAGCTCAGCATGGGAGAGAAAAAATCTTTTTTTCCTAGCTTTTGCAAAATATTTCTAGCTTCTCTGCAAAGCCGATAACTGCCGAGTGTGACTGACACCTGTCGCTTCCCCTGTGCCATGTGGACCCAGTAAGAGGTTACCCTGTAGTCCTGGTGTTTGGGTCATAGAAACCCAGCCTTGTGATCTATCAAGATTCAAGCTCTCAATGATAACAGCAGCTCCTGCANAGTGGAAGAGTGCTCTAGATCTCCGTTAGCAGAAAATGCTGCTGGTTACATGGATTTCTCTAGAACACAGTGGGTACCAGATGGGAAAATAGAACAACTCTGGAAGAAAAGGAATCTAATCACAAAATAGCATCTTGCTGACTCTTTCCGGCTGGACACAGTGAGGTGTTTGCTGGACACCGCTTGGAGATGGAGGGAACCTTACAGATCCTTCTGCTTTCCTCACTTCTCTGCATCTGAAATGCAGATGTGATTCAAAGCGACACTGCAACTTACAGCTCTTTTCTGTTTAAAGAGCTACTTGATGAATACTTAAAAATACTCCAATGGGGCTGAAGGGTCTGTCCTGAGCCCCAGGGGCTCAGCTGCTCTGAAAGCCCAGAGCTGGCCAACACAGGCACCCACACCTCTGCTTTAAGGAGAGCTGCAGGTTACTAAGCACAGAGCCTTTGCCTCAGGGCCACGGCAGCTATCAACTGCAGAGACCCATGGTTTCTTCACACAGGGCTGTAGTTACACTGGCCCTGGTGATATTCAGTGACACTGTGGTGTCCTCTGAACACTCTCCTGTATCCTCAGCACAAGATGTACATGTATCCAGAATTAACTCAGTAACTCAGCAGTAACTCAGAAGAAAAGAGTATGAATACTGCTGAACAAATTCTAGACAATCAAGACCTCATTCTCTCCCTTTTGGAGCTTGTTGTGGAGNACAGTCTTCTCAGTAAAGGCATTTGGCTTTAAATCAGATGCCTCTTCTTGATGTTACTGCATGATGTGGCTTTGAAAGGGAACCTGCAGGCAGCTCAGCATGGGAAAGAAAAAATCTTTTTTTCCTAGCTTTTGCAAAATATTTCTAGCTTCTCTGCAAAGCCGATAACTGCCGAGTGTGACTGACACCTGTCGCTTCCCCTGTGCCATGTGGACCCAGTAAGAGGTTACCCTGCAGTCCTGGTGTTTGGGTCATAGAAACCCAGCCTTGTGATCTATCAAGATTCAAGCTCTCAATGATAACAGCAGCTCCTGCAACCTTAAGTGCTGACCTAAAAAAGCTACAATTGCTTACTCGTGATTTTTTTCCTGAATGGTTAATGCCAGATGCCAGCCAGTCAGTGAAATGCATTCTGGAGACAGCAAAGAAGTTTAATATACAGCATTAGTGGGAGTCCTGGGCTTAAAAATAGATTAAGTCACATAAAAATGTTTTTAAACAGACTTAAATTTATGCTCTGACACATAGGTTATTTGCTGATTTTATGGTATTGCTACTGGCAGCTTCTTCAAGGAGACAGAGGGCTGGGCTAAGGTAGTCTGGGTGGGTGGGGGCTGCAATGTTGCCATGGGGGGAGGATGAGGAGGAAGCGGAAGAGTGCTCTAGGACTGTGTTAGCAGAAAATGCTGCTGGTTACATGGATTTCTCTAGAACACAGTGGGTACCAGATGGGAAAATAGAACAACTCTGGAAGAAAAGGAATCTAATCACAAAATAGCATCTTGCTGACTCTTTCCGGCTGGACACAGTGAGGTGTTTGCTGGACACCGCTTGGAGATGGAGGGAACCTTACAGATCCTTCTGCTTTCCTCACTTCTCTGCATCTGAAATGCAGATGTGATTCAAAGCGACACTGCATCTTACAGCTCTTTTCTGTTTAAAGAGCTACTTGATGAATACTTAAAAATACTCCAATGGGGCTGAAGGGTCTGTCCTGAGCCCCAGGGGCTCAGCTGCTCTGAAAGCCCAGAGCTGGCCAACACAGGCACCCACACCTCTGCTTTAAGGAGAGCTGCAGGTTACTAAGCACAGAGCCTTTGCCTCAGGGCCACGGCAGCTATCAACTGCAGAGACCCATGGTTTCTTCACACAGGGCTGTAGTTACACTGGCCCTGGTGATATTCAGTGACACTGTGGTGTCCTCTGAACACTCTCCTGTATCCTCAGCACAAGATGTACATGTATCCAGAATTAACTCAGTAACTCAGCAGTAACTCAGAAGAAAAGAGTATGAATACTGCTGAACAAATTCTAGACAATCAAGACCTCATTCTCTCCCTTTTGGAGCTTGTTGTGGAGCTATATTATATGCCTTACACACTTCCTTTGGTTCATCTACCAAGCCCCAGAGCTCTGAAGGGTGCCAGTGGTACCTGGGCTCACCAGCCACCCATGGGGAGTCAGTGTGTTTCTCTGCCCAGGACAAGGTTTTTGGATGCTACACCTGATCAGTTTCAAATTTTCTTGGAATGTGCCAGGCACCAACGGGCAGAACCCTTTTGGCTGTGGTAGAAATGGCCTGACAGCAGACACAAACACCTGCAGGCTTAACATCACCCGCCATCTGGATACCATTTGTGAGGGAAATGGGGAACATGCAAAGCCCCATGGAGGAAGGTGAACCCCTGTTACATAGTCCCCCTCCTCCCACGTAAGGGACTGCTCACTGAATCAGGAGAGTGAGGATTCCAAAGAAGATGATGGAGAGCACCCACAGCCCCTCACTGGTGGCAGAACTGGGAACTGCTGTGCCATAGCTGGTATCTTACAGCAAGCTGGGAGAAACAAAGCTCACAGTGCCCTAAATGGATGGGGCAACAGGAGTCTCCAAAAGCCCCAGTGCGAGTCATGGCTATGGCCACTGGAGCAGGGAAATGGTCATTCCAGTTGCTTGCACAGCCGGTGAGAGCTCCCTGTGGTGTGCTGTAGGCAGACAGACTGCCAGGCTGGTAGAGGAGGCAAGGAGGTTACTCACTGCTCGAACGCGTTTCAGACGCTCCTCCAATTTCTCCTCTGCTTCACGTTCCTTTTGTACTTCCTCCAAACGATTGATCAGTTCTGCAGCAAACTTCTCTGGTTCAACGTGGATATCCTTTGGCATTCGGTATGTACGCTGGAGGAAAAACACACTGGGGCTTAGCAAAAGACGCAGGAAAAAAATCACACGTTTGTTTTGGAGGCTTCGCTAACTGGACGTGCCAGTTGTTCCAGTGGGGAGCTGGGGGAGGACAGGCTGGCAGGCACAGGGATGCAGCCGAGGACCAAAGGGGCTGGAAGCTGAGCCACCACCATGAGCTCCCCAGTTGGCACCAGCTCTGCACATTACACCACATTAAGGGAAAGTTTTTCTGGAGTCACAGTTAAACAAGCTCTCTTGGCACTGAACTCCACTCTAGGTGGCTGTACCTGCTTTCCCCCCAGTTTACACTCGGTCAGCAGGAATATCCTGGTCTCAAAGGGTGGGAATAAAGGAAGTACAGACAAACCTCTCAAAAATCATGCTTACAGTAGTGATGGTTTTGCTTCGATAGAAAGGAGGACTCTTATGCACACGTACTCAGCTCAACCCAGGGAGATCAGTGTGTGCTGGTCAATCTCTGCAAATCTAGCCCACAGCCACAGAGAGGAGTGGAAATCCCGTCACCTCCAAGGCACCTCCCTCCTCCCACCCTCTGCTACAACCCAGCCCAGCCACAAAAGGCCACGATTCCCACACAGCATTCTCTAATCCTGCGGGATTGCATCTCAGCTCTTCAGAGCCCTGCAACAATCCCGATCTTCCTTTATCAATACAGCAACCTTACAAGCACAGAGATACCATTTTTCTGCTTGCTCCAGGTGAACAAAAGAATTTTTATGGAAGTTCAAGGGCAGTCGCTCTTCCTTATGGTGAATTACGTTGTCCCTAAATGCCTGAGCTTTGGGATAAGAAGTTTGTGTCATGAAGTATAAAGCCATTGGCTGCTGCATTTTCCCCTTTTTTTATCCTTTCTGCATCATTTTGTTAAAATAGTAGAAAAAATAAAATGACAAAATAGAGATAAAAATTCAATTTGTATGAAAAACATGTGGAAAAGTATAAAAACCTTCATTCAAATATTTCAATACCAACATGAAAGAAATATATGCTCTGTAGGAGCAGAGATAAAATGAAATGTAAAGACACAAGATAATTCATAGCAGAAGAACAAATGCGGCACCAGCAGCAGACACTGAGCTTGAAATCTTTAAAGGATGACGAGAGACCACCCAAATCTAGCCCAGATCAGCCAGAAGATCAATGTGTAAGACTAAAATAAAGCTTTGCCTGACAAAAGTATGCAAATCACACTGTTTTTTCTCTCTCTGCCAGCTGCTGAGTGGAAAGCAGGGTAAGAAAACTACAAGGCAGTAGGTATCTTACTGATGGCACTGAGAAGCTGAAGACATCCCAGACATCCAAGTTGGGTCGCAGAGGTCTTGGTCAAAGCACCGCTTGTTTTGTTCGCCGGGAGCAAGACCCAGCC
This sequence comes from Chloroceryle aenea, assembly GCA_013399075.1. NCBI lineage: Eukaryota > Metazoa > Chordata > Aves > Coraciiformes > Cerylidae > Chloroceryle > Chloroceryle aenea. Next base: position 31,013 of record VWZY01008833.1, read on the forward strand.
AACCCTGCCAGCACATCTCAACTCCAGGGCTCAGCACTGCTGCCTTCTCCTCCCCACTGGGTGGTGCTGGGCTGCAGTGTCCCCAGTGATGTCTGCAGACACAATGTGGCTTTGCAGGCAAAAGGACTTCCTGCTCTAGCACCCACTTCAAGTGACAAGCAAGGGATCAACAGCTCCGCCTGAAGCTGTCCCACCGGACTGACCCATCCGAGCTGCCAACAGCCCCAACCAACCATCTCCTTCATCCAGGGATGTGGCCACTGAAGAGGGCATTAACACGTGTGAACAACCGAGGGATGACAAAGTCTTTGCTGTCACCAGGACCTCCAGCCCTGAAAATCAATGGCCTGTGCTAAGAAGAAACACCACAGAAAGTATTTTCATCAACAAAACCGACATTTAGTCTTGAAATATTGGCACAAGGGCCAAAGTGGCAAGCTCTGCCACAGAGCTCGGACCTTGCATTGTCTAGAAACAATCCCAGAGATGCTCCATCACAGGGGAAGATGTGGCAGAGCTCGTCCCTGCTCTGTTACTTCCTGGGGACCTTCTAGGATCCAAGTGATGTTTCCTGATTCCCCTCACAAGTAGCCTGAGGAAGCACTTCTGGCTAAGGAAGTCTGCTTTCTTCAGGAAGCCCAAACCCATCACCACCACCATCCATCTCGTGAGGCAGCACCAGTGGCTCCTGAGGAGGGACATACCTCTCTTGCCTGACAAGTCACAGCCCGTCAGGTGATGTGCTCACTCCCTTCTGCCACCTCAGACATGCCACTCTCCCTGGGGTTGTTTCTATGATGAAGACAGCACCAAGCCCTGCTCCGTTAGGAACCTAATGAGCCTCATGAGAGGCAGCTCAGTGCTTGGCAGTTACAGCATCAACTCTCTTCGCTGCAGCTACCGCAGCAACATCCATAGAAAAGCAGAACCAGGAAAGGATTTCTCTTTGTTCTCACAGACTTTGGTAAAACACAGCATCCCAAAGTGAAGTCCATCCCGAGCCCCCCGCAGCAGTGGCTGCAAAGGATGAAGTTTTCCAACCCGTGTGTTTGAGTCCTGTCACAATAAGGTGGTTCCCTCCAGGCCCAGCAATGCTCAAGGGCCACAGCTCCATCTCTGATGAGGATCTGAAGACATTCAAGGTCACTGCTGTATCCAGAGAACTCGAGATAAAGAAAATTTTGGTCTTCTACAACTAATACTTCAGCATGTTTGTCCACAGTCTCTCAAAGTCTAGAGGTGACTGAAGCTCAGCTACAGAAATGAAAAGAATCGAACCCAAGAATCCTTAGGATAATTTCATTTTCCTCTCTCTTTTATAAACCACTGCATCTGCAAAACCTACTGTCCCATCCTTGGAGCCTTCCATTCAGTGTAACAGCTTCCAGAAGTCCTCAGCAGCCTGTTTGAGGGTGCAATATGCAGTCCCCTCTGCGAAGCCATCTCTGCAAGGGTCTCCCTGACCACCAAAGTTTGATGCAACGGAGATAAATCTCCCTTCATCCCACAGATATCAGTTGTCCTGGTGGGGACCCGTAATGGACACACAGAAAGCTGGGAAGCAGGACGAGGCTCATCACCACGGGTCTGACTTTATTCCTAGCTCTAAAGGATGAGCTCCACAGGCTGCCCCAAAACGAACTGTACTGCAGAATAATGAATGCAAATTCCCTACGCTGAAACACCACCGATAACTGCTGCGGGCTCACGCTGTCTCCCTGGAGAGCAAACATGGACTGCACTGACCTGGTTCAAAAGGCTTAAGACAACAAAGCGTTGAAAATTTCTATCAAATGACGGGCCTGACTTTGGAAGGGAGACATGCTCCATCAAAAACCATCCAGGCTGAGCCTGTGCTCAGAAGAGAATCCTTCAGGGCTTCAGGATTTGGAACCTGCCCCCAGCTCCCTCCGGGCGTATAGAGCCCTGCCAAAAGAGTTGTAAATCAGCTGTCTATTGTTCTGAAATCAGAAGGGCTCCAAATCCTTTTGCTCCAAGTAAAGGGTGCAGCACTCTCCAAGAGCTGGATAGTTTTGGAGGATCCAGCCCTCCAATGTGGACCAGAATGAGATCTCTGGATGAGTCAATAGTTTAGAAAGGAAGCACTTCACATTAAAGAATTGTTTTATCTACAGCAGTTTTATCTAATGTTTTATTTAATTATCTATCTACTTTTATTTAATGCCACTAGTTCAGATGGGTCTGTCCAGAACCAAACCATGCTGAGCTGGGGAGGTTGCAGAGGACAGCATATGGGAGGCTGAATGCCAGATGGACTGTCAAGAAAGAAATTGCTTGGACTGCTCTGGATGAAGCAAACTTTCCTACTGAAAGCTGTGAGGAAGGATTTCTTGTGGTATCTATCACCAGAACATTGTCCTACACATGTGAAGTGTCTGAAGCTTTCGTACCCTTGGGAAGAAGCAGCCTACTAAGAACATGGGAGATACAGAAGCTCTCCAGTACTTCCACTTGGCACCTGCTATCACTTTTTCTCCTCATTTTCTTGGAGCTGACAGGAGTGGGAAATGCATGGATTTTGCTCCATGAGGCAGATGCAGGTCTTGGGTGTTGATGGATGTCACCTTCCCTGAGAAACTGAGGTTTGAGGACCAAGTAGCAACACACCAGCATCTTAAATGTGTGGTTTTACTGTGATCTATGCATGAGAAGGCTGAAAGGGAAGACTCTCACTGCAGGTTCCTCTTGGGAAGCATAACCAGGAAGTTTTCCAACTTTATCATTGGGCTGAAGTCTCTAACCAGCATCAGGGATCCACAGGTTGGGCTGAACCATTTCTGACAGATCTGACTGGGCCAAAGAATTCCGTGTTGCTAAATCTCCCACTTCTACAGGAGGTTTGTTGCCTCCATGATGCCCGAGTGGCTGATGTTAGATCACAAGTCAGTCTTGGAAATGAAAGGACAACAGGAGGCTAGAGAAGCCAAGAGAAAAGAATTTCTCAATCTCCACGTTTCCCAGATTAAGGCATTCCTCCCCAGCACACGCTTTTAAAGGATAAATGGCGTTTCCATACCAGAAACGCTTGTGGCAGAGCTCACGGACAGATGGATTTTAGCAGCATTCAGGGATTAGCCTGGAGTCCTGCTGCTGCAAAGCGTTTGAGGAAAATGGCATACAACAGCTGATGGGAATTCTGAGCAGTTCCCAACTGACAGGAGCAGAAAGCTCATTCAGCTGTAGTTATCCAGGCAGCATGAGACTCCTATACACCCCTCACTTGTACAGCACAGCAGAGAGGTCACGCAAAATCTTCTGTTCAACTCAAGAACACTATGGAAGCCACCTCACATCTTCCTTGACTGTGAGGCAGGACAGGAGAGCTCCCACCTGATGACCAGGACAGGACAAGTACGACAGGACAAGAGGAAATGGCACAACAACCACCCCCAGGGGAGGTTTAGGCTGGGCTTGAGAAATAATTCCTTCAGTGAACAGGTTATCAAGGCCTGGACCAGACTGCCCTGGGAAGTGGTCGAATCATCATCCCTGGATGTGTTTAGAAGTTGTGTAGATATGGTGCTTAGTGACATGTTTTAGCAGTGGACTTGGGAGAGTTAGGCAGGTGGATGGACTCCATCTTAAATGCCTTTTACAACCCAAATGATTCTATGATCAAGCTACAGCAAGAACATCACAAAATGGCTTCTTTATGCAGTTAAATGAGCTAAAAAAAGAATCCCAAGTCTTAATGCTTGGATTTTTCTGCATTTGCTGGGAAGAAGGAACATGTCCCATTGTCTCCTGGGAATGGATGTATGCCAGAGCTAGGGTAAATCCAGTGCAATGGCACAGGTACAGCCCTGCGCTCTCTGGGCTTCCACCCTTCCTCTGGGACCATGCTCTTTCCGACCTTGGTGCTCCAGGACTCTGCTCAAATACAAGAGAGAGATGAAAAACCACATAAAAAGCAACTCTCACTTGCCACGTAATGGGTTCCTGCCAGAGGCACAAAACAAAGGTCTTGTTGCTTGCTAGAGACCTTCACCCACGGCATTCCTGGGCAGAGCGCCACTTCACAGAACACAGCCTTCCCAACCTTAGAGCACTGGTGAGTCTGTCAGCGTGGAAGCTGCAGAACAGAGCCATCCACGCACCGAGCTCTCCTGCTGCGCAGCAAGGCATCCTACATAACCAGCACGTGCCTTCAGTATTTGGAGGCAGCACAGCTTTTGAAACTTTGTCTCCTATGAACACATAACCACAGCGGGTTATAGCTTCTGGACCTCATGAAAAGTGCTGCTATTAAAAGCATTCTATGTTCTTTCTGAATTTTGCATATTAGCCCCACAACTCATTTGTAAGGGAACATTATCAGGTCTCTAAAGGACTTCTGGAAAGACTTCTCGGAAGTAGGACATTCTCTGCTATCACTAGGAAAACATGCCGTGCATTCTGCAAGCACTATCAGCATGGACTCTGGCTACGCTGGTGAGATAGGAGTCCATAAAGACCTGCACTCAAAGGTTGCCGTTGAGTCACTGCTAGACGTTGAACGGCACGCGAACCGCCAGCTCCGGCCGGCCGAGGGAGACTGCTTTAGCCACGGGCTGCGAGACAGCCCAGCCACCGGCCTCGCAAAGCAACACGCAAAGAACATTTGCATGGCTCCTTGCTAATTGGGGACGTTTAATTCAGTAAGTGTGCAGTTAGAGGTGACTTTAAAAGACTAACTCTGTAACATTTCACACTGGTGTTGTCAAAACATATTGTCTAATTACCTTCTCCTTTCTCAGCTGATTGATAAGCAAGGGCAGAGCAGTGCCTCTCTGAAGTCGATGCCAATTCTGTGTCAGTAATTGGCTGGCAGGAGGTGCCAGAGTGTCTGAACTAAACTTTTATTCCCTGGAGAAAGATTGGAACTAACTCGACTTCTCAGTCCTCCGCTCCCATATAAATATGCGTCGAGATGCCTTTTTCCCTAGGACTTAAAATTGCAGCACAGAACCTAATGGGAACTGTGGATGTTTCACAGAAAAATCCTTGTGAAGTGTCCGTGTGTAGTTTAGGAGGAATATGTAATTCTAAAAGACCATATAGGTAAGTAGGATAATATAAAAATTTATAAGCAGCAGGTGGCCAATTTAAACCTTGTTTCCCACCCCCCACCCCTTTTTAACTGGTTCCCAAAAAGGTCGATAAAATTTAATGCTAAGTAAAGCTAATTAGCTGCAAGGAACTGCTGCTGGAATGACACTTATTCAGTTCAACAAAAGGAATGTTTGGCAGATGGAAGTTCGTTAGAGCAGAGCTTACTATACATATTTAATGCTCCATACTCTCAGTTTATAACCTGCAGTTCATCGAGGCATTGCCAGTGCACACAATCAACAGCGAGCCACTGGTATTTTTATCCAAAAGGTAAAGCCACTGACAAGCTTTGAAGTCAGAGAATATTCACTCGGTAGTTCCCACTGTTGGGGAACAGCAACAACAACAACAACAAATAAAGGCCAAGCTTTCAAACTTCAGCTCTAACAAAGCCATGCTTACAGTAAAAACGGCATCGAGTGAAATAAAAAGGCAGGCAGCCAGCCTTTTCAACAGCGACCACACTGTGAAAGCCACCGTGTGAAAAGAGAGGTGACTGAGCAAGGATGGCTAGTGAGCGTCTGCAGCCAGGGCTTTTATTGTCAACCCAGTGATCAAAGCACAGGAGACCCTCTTAAATCTAAGGAAAATAATCTAATTTAAAAGGCAAACCAAAGAGTGGTGGTTTTGAGGTGTGTGGGTTTTTTTTTTGTGTGGTTTGTTGGTTTTGTTGTTTTTTGGGTTTTGGGTTTTTTTTCCTTCTAATAAGATTAAAACAAGGGCGTATTTCTGCTGCTATTGTGCTGCTTTGAGCAGGCAGGATGAGAACAGCTGCCTCAAGTTTGAAGGCACTTCTGGAAAAAGCAGATGGAGGCTTTTTTTTTCCTCCCTATTTGATTTGTGCTGGAGTCCAGCTGTCCAAAGGGGAAAGAAGCACCTTTATTCCCTGCTAGATATTAAATGTCACCTGGAACTTCTCACAAAAAGAAAAAGAATCATAAGCAGAGCTGCAGATGGTGCTGCAGAGCCCCAGCACTTACACTCATCTTCCAAAAGCTGTTTGCTTACCTGGAGCAACTGGGAAGACACCATCAGACAAATTAAATACTTATGCCTGCACCTTCTTTGCTCTCCTGCCTCGTATCCCCAGGCAGGCTTTGCCAAGTCCTTGAGAACAGGTCACAGTTCCCTTTGGCTGCCCAGTGCAGAAAACCAGCTTGGGACAGCTGTGTTTCTCCCCAGCCTCCATGTCCAATGGTCACCTACACCTTCCACAAACACCTCTGGCTCACCCAAGGGCACATAACCTGCTTGTAGGTAGAGGCCAGGTAGAGCTTCCCTTCTCCTCCGGGAGGAACAACCAGCTACTGGTGGAACAGTTAAGAAAAACTGCGCTTGGGGCAGCCCTGGATGATGAGTTTTGCAGAAGGCTGCCAAACCCTTTCTTAGCACAGTGGATTTCTGTCTTAAAGCATTCCCAAATGAATACACAGCTAAGGGGGGTTAAACTCGAGTGAGCAGAGCAACTGTACGTTGGATATCTCACATATTTTGCATATTTACCTCCGGAGAAGGAGATAGTGCTACTTACAGGAATGTGAGGTAGTGGCACACGTCCATTTGCTTTGGCACTTTCTTGCATCTCTCGGCGATGCTGCTTGCGGAGTCTGTACGGTGGGATCCCATCTCTGCCGGAATAAAACAACAACAGGCCCTGCTTTAATGCCTTTCTCTGATACACGGCGTCTGTTTAAGCCTTGCCGCTGAAGAGCGGCAGGTAGGAAGCCCCTTTACATTTGAGAAAGGCTCTGCATGACCTGGCTGAGCACACCAAAGCAAAAGGAACCTGTGTGGAGAACGATGCTCCCCCAGGTCCCTGCACCATCAATGCTCTAGTATCAGGTGTTGGGGGGACTTACAGGGCATCCGTGAGGAGCAGAGTGAGGCAGGGCTCCTGCGACCGCTTCCCTAGGCAGAGGGCAGGGAGAAGGACTTGGACCACATCCTGGTACCTTTTATAGTTGGTTGCTTTCTATAAAAGAGCCTGTAATGTACACAGTAAACCACAGGGCAGGCTAGCAGGGGGGAGGAGGAGGAGTGGGAGCTCAGTGAGCATCTACACCAAGGGGAACTTGGTTGGGAGTGAGGTATATATTCTTAAGAGAGCGTGACAACTTCTCAAATGGCTTATCAAAGTGAAGGGGTAGGCTGCACTGCTCTTAAACCAACCTCTAGCTCAGTAAGAAACTATGGGCTTAATACTGGAGTGGAATAATACCATGTGGAAGAACCTAGGCAGAACCCCAGAGGAGGCTGGGCAAGGTTAGGGAGGGAAGGCATGGGCAGCAACACCCAAGTGAACCAGCTCTGCTCGAGTTTGTGCCCTTGTTGAAAAAGCTGGTGACTGAGGTCTCTGAAGAGGGAGATGGTGCTGGCAATGACCCGTGGTCCTGTCAGACTGGGACCTGGGGCTGTGGCTCTGCTGTGAGCCGGGGGACAGGGCAGACCTGCTCTGCCAAGCCACATGAGGCCCTCCTGTGAAGATGGGGGCCGGCCTGGGCACATGCGGGTCCCAGTGACGGGGCTCAGAGGCACCAGGCTTCGTGAAGCACCCCTAACAGCAAAGCATCACTGGCTGAGCATCACTTCAGGCAAAGAAAGGAAATGCATTTCTGTTCTCAGCACCACGGCCACCCTGCTTAGACCTGGGGACAAGGATAATGCAAGTGAGAGGGAGCCCAGTTAGGAGATAAAGACACAGACCCATCTCCTGGCGACACCAGGTTATTTTGAGAAAAATCAACCAATGCAAAACCAAATGCCAGGCTGTAGCTTGGCAGTTTGGAGCTTTCCCTTTTTATTTTGCATACATCCCCGACTGATTAACTGCTTGGGAAGGCCCTGCAATGCCAGAGGAACGTCTGGAAATGAATGGCAGGATTTCATTTGTCCAAAGTACCAAATCACTTCCACACCCAGGTGCTGTCTCAGTCCAACCTCACAGCACTCAGAGCAGTGCAAACGAGCCCTTCCCAAAGCATCTCATGACTACAAGATGTTTGCACAAGCCAAACGCTCTTCACACCTACCCCCTTCCCCAGTGGCTAAGGACAGCTGCTTCTCCCGAACATAAACCAGTTTCACCAGCAGATTTTTAAGTCGAGATGCCATTTGGCAAGGGAAGCACAATTTACTGCCCTGTTTTGCCTGCAAACCTCCCGAGTTTCAAGCAGCAGGCTGTGTGAGGACAGTCACTGCCAGCTCTGTCCCATTCCAATCATGCCTGCTGCTCCCTGGAAAAGCGGGTGCAGGCAGAATGGCCACCAAATGACATCAGAAGAATGTAATTTCGTGAAGTAACCCAGGCATTCAAAATTAAACGCCATTAAAAGAAAATAAAACTCATGATTAATGGCAAGTGCTTTTTAGTAGGACAACAAATGAGAGATGAGAAAATTAGCCAGGCTAATTACAGCTCTGGCTGGTGGCTGCAGGTAATGCAGGAGGAGGAAGAGCGCAGCTGAAGCATCACCTCCAGTACAGGAGCAGCACGAGCTCCACCAGCGCTGCTATACCAACCACCCATCACGGCTGCATTCCTTAGGCAGCTTCATTTTCTTTAATGCCAAATCTCAGTTTGAAAAATAACTCAAAGAGTCACACCAGTTTCACTGCAGAAGAGTTTCACCGCATCACGACGCAGCTTTTTCCAGACTGGATGGCAACAAAACAACTGGCAATTTTGACAGAAATAAAGTAATAAAATCTGGGGGATTATTTTAGCCATTGCTCATTGGCATCAACAGACAACATTTTGGCTTAACCACCGCACAAAACCTGGGTGCCAGAACACAACCCGCATGTTAAAGCCACAGGGCCGTTTGTGGGAAAGCAGCATTACATTAGAAGGTGCAATTTTTTCTTTCTTTCTCTCTCTCTCTCTTTTTTTTTTTTAATTCTCCCCAGCAGCAGTCCCAGCGGAAAGAGCGACTTTTGTTCCCAGCACAGTAGCGAAAGGCTGATAATGGCCTCTAATCTATCCGGCTTCAAACACATGTTCAGCCCCGCTGTGCTGCCTTTGATGTCATTTTAACTAGATTCCCCAATGCCACCTCTGAACTTGGAACATTCCTTCGTTCAATGTACTGTGCCAACTCAACCAGAGGAAGCAAATTCAAAGATAAGCACTTTAATTTTATCCCAACAAAACCTTATTCAATAGATGGGGGGAAAGCAAGGAAAACCAATACCATACTTTTGTTTTCCTTTTGTCAGGTAGCTTGCTTTGAGATATTTTCAATAGATAGAGAAATAAGATATATAATAAAATAAAATAAAAAAAAATCAAACTTTTTTCAGACCACATCTACTTTTAAAATAAAACTTCCCCAAACTGTTTTACCTTGTTTCATCAGGTGATTTTCTTTAGCACCAGAAAGCTCTGCACTGAAATGCACTGGGGAGAGCAAAAGTATTTCTGTTGTTCATTTAATGATAATGCAATCGGTTTGCTACTGGGGAAATGCAGGGGCTTCCTCTCCTCTCTGAGCCGACCTGCAAGAACCTCCAGTGATCAGGCAAGATTTGCTGTGGCTCTGAAGTTGGACTCTCCTCACAAGGTCTGTCTTTGCTCCTCTGTAAGACAGCCTACAAACCCACCCATTAAGCCTTACAAGTTGGAAATCACCATTCAGGATCTTTTAAATTAAAAAGCTGTTAAACTTCTTTAAATATAGCAGAACTCGAGGTCATTCTGGATCACTGGCCATCGGAAAGACAGGAAACAAATCCACGGCAAAACTGATATTTTCTACCAATTACTCTTATCAAAGCACCACTGTCACCGAGAGACCTTTCTCACACCAAGAAGCACGACGGGAAAATCACCAGGCATTCTGTCCAAAGGCCAGTCATCCGAGGAATAATATTTAATCTACAAGGTCTTCTGTAGGAGTGACCACTGTCCTAGACCCCTTTGCTCCAGTGAATAGTCATCCTTACACTGGGGCAGGTTCGACTGGAATTGGGGATGATCGGCCATCCCTTCAGCTAAGCCCAGGGGCACCAAGGGCTTCCCAAGCACCTGGGGGAAGGCAAAGCTGTCTCCCAAGCAAGATAAGCCAGGACACATGATAAGACCCAGAGGAAGGATTACTTTTGTTTTGGACCAGCCACCTGGCTAAAGAGAAGACATTACCACTTGTTTACCCATGTAAACTCTTGCAGAAATGGGAGATGAAAGATAAGGACCTAAGGTGTTTCTGCATCTGAATTGGAATATCGAATGGCATCTTCCTACTCAGATAAGCTTTAATTTCCCTTGAGCACCTCTGTTGTGACAGCCCCTCCTACCCACAGGCCGTCTCCTCCACTATGGAAAGATGCTATGCAGATGCAGGGGGGGTTATCGGGAGCAGTTCAGGAGAGCACTGATGGCTGCTGCGAGCCCGGGACAGGCCCCAAGCAGCCCAGGGACAGCCCCAAAGTCCTGACCCACCACTGACCCACCACTGACCACCAGCAGCGAGCAACTCGGCCTCACCTGTGGCCACGGCACACTTGCCGGGCCAGTGCTCACCGGAGCCTTTCCCTGTGTCCTCTCCAGACCTTGTCTCCACACAAACCAGCTAAAACAACACAGCTGCCCTGCTGGTTGTAAAAACAGGTTTCAGCAGCGAGGACCGGAGCTGTTTTGCCCACAAGGGCAGAGGAATTCGTATGATACAGGAAGACTGAAAAATAATCAGTGGAGTGCAGGCATTTAAAAGCACTGTTTTTAACACTCAGAAAGAAAACTCCCCCAACAACACGGACTGATAACATACTCGTTATATAAATTCAACCCATTACAATAATATTTACCAGGGCTTGGAAAGACATTCTGTTGAAAGTTTGCCTTTTAGGCAAACGTGCTTGCAGCAGGGACCACAGAAATTACTTTCTTAAAGCACTTTGGTGAGCTGGGTGCTCCCAGAAAGCCTGTGCCTGCCTCCCTTCACCCCAGCTCAGGAGCCCAGACGACCAAAGTGTCACCCAGGTCTTCGCTAGTGGCTTTGCAGAGCTGGGCTGCGCACACAGCCACATCCACAACCCGCTTTCCCATGCTCAGTACAACATCAAAGCCTAGAAGGGAGCTGGTGACAACTGCAATAAATGAGTACAAGCAGCTGCTCAGTGTGGGTGCCTTCTCCACTGGCTTGAGATGACCAACACTGGAAGAGCACGCCTTGCATCGAGCCGTGCTCTCTGTGCACCCGCCTGATTTCCCGGCTTATTAGCACTCCTCAATTAGCCGACGTTTGCATCCTGATTGTCCGAACACATTCTCCTCTGACAGAGGGTCACGGAGGTTTCTGCCTTGGGATCACACCCTGTTCATGTGCTGCCCTGGAGCAGCCGCCAGATTTCTTCATTATTGAGCTTGACTGCTGTATGTAAACAGCACACAGAGGGAAGAACCTCGCTCATCAGCAAACGAGGCTTTTATTGCCATTTTCCTCAGAGAAGGCCTAAATTCAAAGCACTGAGACATGCAAGTCTTGTCAAGCAGCAGGAGTCCCTTCTTTAACTTGCGTCTGGTTGTTCTTCATTTTTGCTGCCTTGAGCAATTCTGCAAAAATTCCTTTGAAACTCAGAAGGCAGATAGGTTCAGTGACGCCACATAAAAACCCAACAAAACCTGGTGCTGGAATTTTAAAGCACATAAATGAAGAGCAAGTGCTGAAAACAGGCAGTCTTTGTAAGCCAGAGGTCAGGCTGCACATCCAGATCAATCTGCATGTGTCCAGTTTGAGGTGCACAGAAAGATCACAGGTTTAGCCTTATTATTTTTGAGACTTACTTAAAATGAACCACTGAGCTTGGGTTAGTTATTCACAGAAGGCAATGCACGTATCCGTAGTAATTAAAGTCCTAGAAGAAGCCTGTGGTGGACTAGGAGGGATAAAATGCTTTAAGGAAAAAGGAGCAATGAAAAAAGAATGCATAGGATGGTCAAACAGAAATTATTCTGCTTGTGAAAGGAATAAATTATGGCTACTGACATAAAAATTATGAAGGTGAGGAACTCTGGCATAAATGATCACAACTTGTTGCAGATATAACCACTGGTGAAGGTCTGTGAGCCCACAGGACCAGTGGAAGAGGACATGCTAATTAATCCTGAAGATTTCTCACATCTGTGTCTCCTGATAACAAGAAGTTACATGACCCCCGCTAGCTTCAGAGTACTCCTCCGTATAAACTGACGAATACGAACTCGCAGAAGGATCTGGCAAAGCAGCTGGATTTGTATCAAACAGACCCTTTAATTAGTGGTCCTCTACAGCTTTCTGTCCCAGGGCATCCTCCACCTCCCATGGCCCTTTGGCCAAGGGCTGCCTCCTCCATTTGACAACGTGACGTGGGTAAGGCATAAGGAGCTGGTGCCAGGGAGCAGAGTGGACTCTATAGCTGCTCCTAAGGCTCTGAGTCTCCGCAGAGACAGAGGCCAGCACTCCACTGCCTTGCACAGAGCCACCACAGCAGCCCGCTTGCCATGTCCCATGTTGCAGATGCACCAGCTCACAATTAACCAAGGGGGGGGGGAACTGCTGTAGCACCCCTTAACAACGTCCCTGACACAGGCTGGAAAGTTTCTCCACCAAGGTCTGACAGCTCCTGACATTCACAGTGACACTAAACGAGCCTCTTGGAGGACTTTGTGTTTACAGCACTGTAGTTAATAAAACCTTCTCCTAATTCTGTAAACCTGTCATCTTTCACTTGAAGTATCAAAGGCTTTCTGCTCCACAGAAAGACACTTTGCATTTGTACTACTAAAAAACAGACCAAACATTGAACATTTTCCCCCAAATCCATTTTTTTTCTGTCACAGAGACGCAGTCATAACAAAATCTCATAACCCCTTTTTTCTTCTTTTGCAGCCCATCTCTAAGAAAGGTAACACATGGGTGAGGTGCAGGATGCTGTCATGGGGGCCAGAACTAGAAAAAATCAGAGATTTGGTGGGGGCTTACTGGTACAAGTTGGATTAAAGTGCAGTGGCCACCAGACATAAACTAGAGTATACTAGTGGAATACTAAAGCAATCACATACTGGGTACAGTTTGGCAGCAAAAATCTCAAGAGGAGAAGTACCCAGGTAAGTAGGAAGCTCCATCTGACATTCAGAAGATACTGTTTATCAAATCACTTACTACGAATCCTTCCAATGTTTCCAATGCTCCACGCACCTGGTGAGAAACACTGCAGGAACTCTGAGCAAGAACCATTCATTTTAGTTCACCCAAAGCATTTTATGCTACAAATATTTCCAAGACTGGCAAGGCTGTGTAGCCTTCACAGAGACGAAACACCCCCACTTGAAAAGAAAGCAAGAATGATGATGACCTTGGTCTAGTCAGATATTCTCCGACACCAGCTGTGGCAAAGCCTTCCCCAGAGCTACACAAAGGCAGCACCACCCCTGAAGAAACAAACACTGTCCCAACAGATTGGAGTTACTTACACGCTGCTGTCGGTCAGCGACATCGTATCGGCATCACTGGACATGCTCTGCTGCTCGCTGTCGTTGGCACTGGTTGCCGGTGCCAAAGCGTAGCCTGTGTTGACATAGTAAGGGTTAACAGGCTCTCTCCACGATCCATGCCTTCAAGAAAAATGAGAGAGTCAAATTAGAAGGGTAAGGACTTGACCTACTCCACATCACTGGGCAGAAGGGCTCTGCCTGGAGCCCCAGCATTGGTGACAGACTATGGGATAAGTTGTGTTCATACTAAGTTGCAGTGATAGAACTATGAACAATTTGACTCATAACTTGCAGCGAAGAGGAATTTATGGAGTAATGAAGATGACACTGTTAGAGATGAAAAAGGGAGGGAACAAAACTACATGCAAGAAGTCCAGATCCCATGAGAATTTATGTTGTCCATGGGCTAACTGCTTAACATTGTCATTCTATGAGCAAGGCAGGACATCCAAAAACATTACTTAGATATTAAGAGAGCACTTTTCTTAGTCAAAACGGGCTTCTACTCTTCCAATGGTATGTGCAGCACAGCTCACCCATTCTACGCCTGTTTTTACATCCCTCTTTACTCCATGTTTGCCAAGGGAGGAAGGTAAAGCAAGAAATGACTGTTGCTTACGGTGCAGTACCTAACAGCCAACCCCAAACGCAGCACTCGGGTACACCAAATGCCTGCAGATTCCACCAGGAAGGACCATCTAATCGCACCGGCTTTCCCAAAGGACAATCTGTTATGGATCTATGGAGGTCGGTTTGCAGACAACCGCATGCCCTGTACTGCTGACAGGTTCTTCAAGCACATGTGTGAGAAGGCCAACCCCCATCTCTTCACAAAATGACAGAAAAAGAGACTGCCTGCGTGAGGAACTTGAGAAGCAAGCTCCTTGCTCAGGAGGAGACCTGCGTTAACAGTGAAAGAGCCTGTGGAACAAGCAGGCAACAGCTTCTTCACACTGACTCTGCCACTGGCATCGAAAAGCCACTGCTGCCAAAGAGCCTCCAGCCTGCTACACGTCAGGACAGCCAGGCCACACAGACATCTTGTCACTGCAAGTCATTTTACGATTTGCCAGAGGAGGAACAAGCTGAAATGTTCACAGCACCACAGCATCACCTAATCCCCCACTCTCCCTGCCTGCCCTTCTGCATTGAGGAGCAGCATTTGTAAGATACCTTAAAGCTGACGAATCCCTGGGTCTTCCAAGCTCTGTTACCAGCTCTGAAAATCAGAGCCCTGTTTTAATTCAGATCACGAAGCTCATCAGAGTGATCTTTTATACAGTAACTCAGTCACCATCACCTCACTGATGTGGTTTGTAATGGACCTTGAGCAAACACCTGCAAGGAGGACACCGCATGCAATTTGCGCTTCCCCTTCTGCCATGAAAAGCTTTTCTGGCTGTGCTGCAGTGGTCCAGGTCCTATAGAAAACAGACCGTGCTCTGAGGAGTTTACATTTAGATATGAGAAGGATACCCATGAGAAATTCACGGATAGAAAGACCGGAGGAGAGGAAGACACCAGCAAAGGGAAAAGCCGGCAGTTTCCGCCTATCTGTATAAGCACAGGGCAGCCACTACACAAACTGGAGGAGCAGCTAACCCGTGTAAGGTGGAGGTTCAGAATGATCTGTGTATAACATGGTTCCTGGTGTTCAAGGATGGAAGTGTTACCAAAGTACAAAGACACAGAACCAATTCTCCTTGTCATACAATGGGTCATGGATGCTCACTGGTCACTAAGAAAAATCGTATTGGTTTAGGTCCTTTATGGAGTCAGACAGAAACAAATTATCCTCCTCAACAAAGAGAAAACTGTTTTGCTTGCCACAAACCAAAAAAAACCTCCAAGCTACTTCTCTTTGGATGACGAAGCTCGGCATAGCTGCAGAGTGGAGCAAAGAGTGTTCACAACTGAGTTTGCTCAGGTTTTTCACAACTGTTTGAGGAAAAGGGAGCCATGCAAGGTTTCTCTGCACTAAGGTGTTAATACAGAGTCAGTTGTGTACAAATGCTTACAGGCACCTTGGGATGGTGAATCACCATGGCCATCTTCTAGCACACAAATTTTCCGTCTGTCACTGTGAATGTGCACTGGAGCAACCTTATTTCTATATTCAGTCAGATCTCAGAACAGCTTTCTAGGACAAATATTTAAGGTTGGAAATAATTTGAACAAGTTCACCCTAAAAAGCAAGGTATAGTAAGTGACAACCTTACCAGTCCCCCCTCACCAGTTCTCCTCTTGTGCAGTGGTCAGTTCTGAGCATTAAAGGAGCGCTGTGCGGTGCAACCCTCCTGCCAAATCCAGTATGACAGCTGCATGACAGAGGCTGATACTACCTCCTAAATTGAGGCAGGGATGATGGATAGCTCGGGCCTTCCCTGCGGCAAAGAGAAGGATGCTTTTTGGGATAACCCAATTAAAACATAGCACCAGCTTTTAGTGCACCTTCTGCCAGAACTCTGGGAGAAGCATGGATTATTCTGGCAGTGTCTTAAGAAAGCACTATGATAGATAGACACTATGATAGATAGACACAGATCAATCATTTTCTCCTGTTCATCTGCTGGTAGAAAGACGGAGAAGCAAAGTGTATCTAAAGAGTTTGTTGGGTCTGGATCTGAGATGGCTGAAGGAACCAAGAGCAAACAGCTGGGTGCCGAGTGATCCATGGCCCCCCTCCAGAGGAGTCGAGATGGATGGGCTCTCTGGCAGCACTCCACAGCTGTGGGCTTCCCACTGAGGACACGGGCAAGAGTCTGGTCACAACTGTTGTATTAGCCAAAATGACATACTTAAGCATGTATACAACAGGGATTAGTTCCATTTTAGCTCTGCCTCTAATACATCAATGCAAATGTAAACTTTTGGTAAGCATAAGTAGATGGACGGCGTATAGGATTTCAAAGCAATCATAACAGGTTACATTACTTTTGAGGAATCCATCTGTATTCAATCCTTCTCTTAATGTTCCCTCTCCCTGACAAGTCTCTTCAGCTGGCTCGTATCACTATTTGAATGTTTTGTGCCGTGCCTCTGAAGAACGCTTTCAACATCTATTAGGAGGAAAACATTAAAGGAACACGGAGTCTAACAAAAAAACCTGGTCACTTCTGATCTGGGAGGGGAGGCTGCTTTAAAAGGGATACAGGCACACTCGCAGCAATTTGAAATGTCAGCTAAAAACCTCACATACCGAGCTCTATGTACTGATAAGGGCGATAAAAGGAAAGGTGAGCATTTCAAGTCAGACTTCACAACAATTCCTGCATACTTCCGGGATTTTTAACTTTATTTTCTACGTTTTCAGTCGGAAAGGGCACTAAACGTTTGAAACGAACACGGAACACCTCACGCATCGCAGAAATAAAGCTGCGTGTCTCTTCTGCAGCTCTCAGTTGCTCAACCCTCAAAATAATCACATAGGGAACAATCAGAATAGAGATCGCAGCGACCCAAGGAAGTCAACCTGACCGGCTGCCTTTTCTTTGCATAAAGCCCTCCACTGATCACTGTAAATTCTGGTAATGCTGACAAAGGCCAAAACTGTGTTAGCAAACCAGCAAGCATCTCTTTAGGGCCTCCTTCTACCTGTTCAGAGTTTATTTTGCATGTTGTTTTGGCTGTGTCCCACCCCTAAATCTCCCACTCCTCCAACAAGGACCAGCATGCAGCACTTTGGCACCAGCTCCTGGCACTTCAACGGCGGTGAGAAGAGAGGTGAGGTGCCCTTTGCTCCTCTTGCCCTAGTTGGAGTTCACTCTGCATCCCAAGTCTCTAGGGGCACCCTTCTCCTTCCAGCCTGGGATCCCCAGTCTTCCTTCACACAACTTCACCTGATGCAATTTTACATCAAAGATGCAAAGTCCCCAGTTTTTGATGAGCCTGCTACTTTTGGCTCTGTGCAGGAAATGCAGGGCTGATGTGCTCTGCTCCTTCACTGATGTTCTTCATCAAGCATGTGGAAACCAAACAAAGGCAAGAAGGAAACTTCCCTGAAAGGCCTCTAGGCAACTGATTTCTATAGAATTTAAATTTCCACTGGAGGGAATAAGTTGCACAAGGCTCTACTGACAGGTCTGAGAGACATGGTCTTCCCAAGCCTGCAAGCAGTTCCAGCGTGGCTGGAGCAGCAGGGACACCCTCCCTCCTGCACTGCAGTAAGGACACGACTGCTCCTTTCCTCCTGTGGTGGGTGGTGTTTGAGCTGAGGGATGGTGCCCAGAGACCACAGACCCGGGCTGCAACTCAATGAGACCCAGTTGATGAGCTTCTGTGCTCTCACCTTGCTTTTTCACACCAACTTCTGACAACTTAGTTCAAACTTTTCCAGTTCTGTGTTTTTGAAGATATTTCCAGAGCTAAGTTTGCAGGAGGAAGCCAGCACTAAGCACTAGTCTTATTTGGTGTCTCAGTTCATTTTGCCTTGGTAATTAGGAGGACACCCTCTAATACCAAGACATCTTTCCAGCTCATTATTTTGACATCTCCCATTTACTCAGTGTGAATTTTTTTTTTTCCCATTTAAAAAGTTACGTACTTCCATCCAAGAAAAAAAGAAAAAGGCTTTCAAAACGGCAGCTCGCTGAGTGCCTGGCTGGCCTGACACAATCAGACCTCTCCTACTTCCCATGCTTGTATCTACCAACAAGCAGGTGACTGTCACCTCCTTCACACAATACCACGTTCCACTATCACAACCAGTCCATCAAATTAAAAGCTGCACATGTGAGCTTAGGATGTACGAGCTGAAGCAAATCCCTTCAGCGTATTTAAATAGCATGTGCTGACAAGAGTGTCTGAGAGGCAGGGTCACCTTTAAACAAGGGATTAGAAGAGCATCCATCAAGAAGCCTGACTTACAAGATTACATTAAGCTACTACCTGAACAGAAAAGTCTCTGTTTCCAATCCATGGTACCAATAAGCATCAGAAAAGTTGCACCACACCGGGTATAAAACTATTAAAAAGTCCCAAAGCATTCACAGTGTTCCCAAATACGTGTTGTGGAGCTAAGAACAAAATGCCTATGAAGATGGAAAGCTGAAAACCTTTACTCCTGACCAGATTTAACCTGCACAAAGAGACAAAGTCTGCTCCAGAGGTTATAATTGGGGATTTAGCTGATAATTTGATTGCAGGTCCTTGGGGTTGCTCCTCTTAAAACTCTTCCCAATTACTCCGGGTACTCAGACACTGCTGTGCATCTCAACTTTATCACTGCCAATGTCAAGCTAATCACATGTGTTCTAGGCAAGGGCAGCTTCTTCAAAGATCACATCAATTCTGGACAAGTTAATCTGTTCTTTGAGGTCTTCAGATGGCTCTTGCCAAGAAAGTTCACGTCCAGCCCTGCAGCCAGCGAGCGCAGAGGCCTCGGCACTCTGCGGAGCATTACAAAGGAACCAGATCAAAGTTGCGTCTTACAAAAAAATGAAATCTTCAGTTTGAAAAGCAACAGCAGCCTGTCACTTGTAGGCTTAAAGACGATTTCTGCATGCTCCAGCTATCAGGGAATTTATGATTACAGTCTGGCTTTCAAAAGCTGATGAAAAAAAATGACGCTCTTTAGCGCTCCTTGCCTTTGCAAATCTCTGTCTTCTTCCGTTCTTATTCATCTTCCCACGCCAGAGGAATAAGGGAAATAAATAAAAACGTAACTAAAAGTACAGATAAGGGCTCCTCTTCTCTTCTATTCTAAAGCATTCAATTCCATTTTAGGACTATGCAGAGATCATTTTATGGGGAGCTTCAGCAATTGTTGGGAAGTATTAAAGTACAGTTAGAAAAGCTAAATCCAAGATCTACCAGTCTGAGTTTCCAGTTTCTCACTCCTTTGCATTTACCAAGGACATACAACTTAGCAGGCAGGACTAAGGAACAGAAGACAGATTAATTGAAACCAATAATCTAGATCACAGCTTACAGCAAGGTGAGTGAGAAAAGTGGTTTAGAATTTATCAGAATCTAGGAAAGAAGCTGAAATACAGGAAAAAAGAAAAGGTTTGCCTTAGGAGGCAAATAAAGTCTAGATAGGCTAAATATTGTGGCTGCATTGCCCTATGGCCACCCTAACCTTCTCAGGGAAAGCTTTCAGACACCACGCTGCAACCACTGCTTTCCAAGAGCACTGCAGAACAAGTCCCTCTGACCGTGCATCCAGAGACCAGCTCCTCCTCCCCAGCAGAGGCAAGGCTGGGCTCACGCATCGCCTCACTGCAATACAATGTTTTGTCCACTAGATACAAATTTAAAATCAAAACTGAAAAATTCCAGTTTTGACACACGATAAAGCCAAGTCCTTCCTAAAAACAGCGCACTAGAAAACAACCAAAACCTCCACTTATTTAATAGCTCAATGCATACAAAGTGAATTCAAATAAAAGAGGAAATATGGGCAACACAATGGCTGCACATCAATTAACAGCATGCTTAGATCATCTCCCTGTAACACAGCAAACATCACAGAAAAATTTGTTCCTTATCTAACAATGACAGGTATCTGCTTAATTAAAACACTTCAGTCTGAATTTATGTCATAATAATTTGTTTTCTTTTGTTTTTTCCAAATGATGAGATGATTAATACAAACCCTTACCCACTATGAAAGGTTGACATGAAACAGGGAATTTTCTATGAAACATACAGGATATTTGGCTGCATTAATGATGATAGAGTAAGAACCTCATTCATAGCTTTGGAGCAGGCTGGCTCTATCAGTCATCCAAAACCCTCTTTAGTGACTTCAGAAGCTACAAAACCAGGGCAAACCCAGCACCTCCTGCGTGCACTTCAGATATCCAAGGTGCAGTGCTCCCACTCGTGAGCCACACTCACCCACGTGGCACAGCCTCTATCAGAAAATATGCTGTAGGAGAATTATCTTTAATATTTTATCAGAAGGAACAGAACCAAGCTCACACAGGGATGTGCTGAACATCCACACACGTTGCCCGAAAAAAGTTGTCTTAATAACTAAATTTCTGACTGAGATCAAAACGCATCTGAAACGCAGTGAGAAGAGCTTGACCCTGAGAATCAAACCCTCCTGACACCTCCAGAACAGAGAGGTCCTGCCCAGCAGCACATGCAATAAGGAGGAAAGTCAAAACAGAAGCACCAATGTGCTTTAAAATAAATACAAACCTTTTCAAATGGCAGGGCCTGCCTGCGTGACCATTGCACCATGCCCAGGAGCTTGGGTTCCCATCCCTGGGCAGGGGATGCCACTCTCCCAGCACGCTCCCAGTGTGCTCCAGCTTCCCAGGGGTTTGCAAAACCCCCAAAATGAGTTGGACTCGAGTCCTCATCCCCCACTCTCTGATCCTCCACATGTACTGCCCCAGGGCCACCTTCCTCTCTAGCGCAGACATGGGCATAGATAATGGCAGTCTCCTTCCCCCTGATTAAACTGAGAGCTGGGGAAAATTTGGCAACAAGCTGACAGGCAAGAGCTTTCCACTCTGCTAATTGGCTTCTCGGGCTGAAATGACATGTATGTTTAATATGGCAAGTGATTTTATATATATATATGTATGTGCTTAAGTGGACGAACACACAGAGTAGCCATTTCAGACAGCATGCAGCAGTGCCACCTCCCAGCTCTTTACTTTCCTAAGTGATTCTTCCAAGTAAATTGGGGCTGGTGGAGACGGATAATGCTCAGCAGAGAGCTATGGGGGGCTCTGCATGGGCTCCTCTGGCTTTGGTTCATGGTTCCCTTCCCATGGAAGGCAGGCAGGGCAGCTGGAAGATGTAAGGGAGTTCAGAGAAAATGGTTCTTCCTGGAAGGGGCAATACAACCATCAGGTCGCAGATGTAAAAATACCAGCAAACCCCAAACTGTTCTGAGCCTTCCGCATCACGCCAAGCGAGCAACCATCCATCTGTTGCTCCTGCCCTGCCCACAGCCCAGGATGCTGCTCCCTCCGCAGCTGAAAGCATCTCCCAGCTTCCCAGCCGTGCAGACACCCACGCAACCCGTGGAACACAGCTTCCAGCCCAGAGCATCCCCCTCGCCTGCACAGCGGGGGCCTTCGTGAAACAAATTACTTCCAAATGACCGCCTCTGAGGCGTGGGGACAAAGGGGAGCCCAGGTTTATACCTGGGTCTGTTCATAACCTACCGAAGGCAGCAGCCTGTCTTAAAAGCACCACTGCCTGCAAACTATCAAATTAATCCTGGGATTTCAACAGCTTTTCTTCACGATTTTTTGTCTCAACCAAACCACAGATTTACTTAATGACTAAACCAGGCGCGCGAGGACTTTGTTTTCCAGACAGTGGGAACCTTTCTAACGGGATCCAGGTTTTCAGAAAACACTTTTACCTAACGTCAGGCAAGGGAGAGGGTCCATTTCTTGAGATGCTTTTGATGCTTTTTTTAACTTCCCCAAATCCGTCAGCATCGTGGTCAGGGTATCTCTGAGTCCTGAGCCCGAGAAGAGGCACTGAGCGGGGCGAGGGGGAATACAATAAGAACACTGTGTTCCAGGAATGATTGAATAAAGGCAAGATCATGCTTTTGGCTAGCAGGATTCAGCCCTGTAACTCCGTCTGACGCTTTTCTTCTCCGTCTGAAGCAACATTGTTTGTCCACACTTCTCTGAAATGGAAAGTATTTCCTCTTGCCTACTCATTCCAAGGAAAGATCTGAGGAGGCCTGGTATAACCAGGCAGAGCGGGGGATTCTCCATTGCCTCAACTCTTCTTTGCTAGAATCTCTGCTCAACAAGAAATGGTGTACAGAAAAAAAATTACAAGCAGATTTCTCTGCAAGCTCTGTAACTTAAGACCAGGGCCCGTAGGATGAGTAAGTTTTTGGATGGGAACAAAGGATCCAGCTTTGGCCAATGACTCCAGACCATTTGCCTCCTTCCTACATATCCACAGAGCCTCTGGAATGTTCAAGACACCGGATGGGGCATGGACATAACAGGTACCTGGACTCTGCTGGGAAACAGGAGCTACTGGAATCACAGGGCACATGAGACCGCCTGAGCTCAGTCAGTTCCTTCCTTAGATCACAGGCTTTTCAGGAGGGCATGAACCCCAGCACTGCAGTCCCTTGTCTTTAGTGCTTTCAGGGCTAAATTCCTCTGTACTTAGACCACAAAAGCGGTGCTGCTGACGGCAGAACTGAAGGAGGAAGACAGGCAGCTCAAGGGGCCTCCATTTTACAAAGACTAGTGGCAGCTTTGACATTAAACTGCCTGCTTGTGTCACTGGGCCATGTAATGTAAGCTGAGCCCCACGACCACGGACTTGCTAGCCTTGCTTAAATCCTCATCAGAACAATGGCATGAAACTCAATACTTGTTAACAATTTACTGCCAACAAACTTGGTATCTTAATGAAATGACAAATTTGAGTGGCAGAAGAATCCAGCTGATGTAATGTTTTGAACATCTATGAAGGACTCGGTGCCTCAAAACCACCCAGGTTTGTTCCTGAAGACCTCTGATGAAGCTCTACTAATGATGAGGTGGGTAGGATTAGCAATAATCCTGCACAAAAAAATCAGTTTGTTTCACTGAGTAAGGTCTGGCTCACCAATGCACATGAAACAAAGAGGTCTGCTCCAAGCAGAGTTGCTCACTGTGTCTTAACTCCTGCAGAAAGGATCCAAGAAACTCCCCCAACTGAACAAGAACCTTTGAGGTGACTGAACTCTGACCTCAGCTGGTAACAAAACCAAAAACATGGAGGGCTGGCAAGACGAGGCAGAGATAAAGCTGAAAGTCAGGATTTAATAGTGCTCCCAGAGGGGAGATTCAGCTGATTAGAAACATCCTAATCTTCTCTCTCAGTGTATATTAAAGGTCAAGAAGTGGGATCAGATACTGTCAGCACATGAAAAAACAACTCAGTCAAGCGAAAAGATCTTCACAAAGATGTTTCATACCTCTGCATTAAGAATTCCTGCAAAGCCTTATTTAACTTTACTTCTATCTAGGGAACACATTTAAGTCTAAAGTCAAGAGACCATTAGATTGGGACAGAAAATAAGATCCCCCCCAGAAGACTTCTGTCTCCAATCAGTACTTTATAATGAACAGTTCATAAGCATCAGATGACTGCAACCATGAAAGGTAAGTAGGTCTCAGAAGTACAGACCTTGAAACAGCTGCTCTAGCAGTCCTCTGGAGTCTCAGGCTCCCCAAATGGGGTTGCTAAAGGCTACTCGTTGAAGGATGTTAGCAAACGGTGGGTTGTATCAACAACAAAACACTGGCAAGATGCAAAAAGCTTTTCAACTTGCTCTGTCATTCACTCCTCTGGTCTGCAGAGATGTCAGCACCACAGCAAATGTATAAATCCTAACTTGGGTTTCTGGTCTCTATTGGGAGCTCACAGTCTGACGTTCGTCGGCAGCTCAGGCTGGCCTGGCCAATAGAACACAGTGCTTTGGGTGGGATCATGGTGACTGAGCCATGCCATCCTTCTGACAAGGTCCACAGGAGCCTGACAGCAATGGCAAATGCCCAGAAGAACTGTAACAACAACCAGAAACTGTGTCTAAGGCAGACAGATGCCGTTAAAAAGGATCTTTCCTTTTCTAGAGCTTCATATTTTTTTCCTCTCAAAAGAGTTCAGCAGACTAACAGCAAGTAACTTGCTGGTGTCCCCAGAAAATAGGCACAGAGAGAGAAGTCAGTCTTGTGAAGATGCTACAGTCTTCCTTTCAAATAAGGACTAAAGTAACTTTTCTTTAGATGGTGCAGAATGAAGCCTTCTTTCACAGTCCTACTTTTGGGACAGCCACTGAAGCTTGCATCTCCAGCCAGACCTGGAAGACAAACCATCAATCGCTTCATCGAGGTCACTCAAAGTCATATTTAAGCATGATGAATGAAATCATCAGATTCAGTTTCTCATTTCTTGTGGCTGTACTTTTACAAATGGATCTAAATTCAGCGTCTGGCAAACCAAGAGCAAAGAATTCAGCAGTGAGGAAGATGCAGATCAGCACCCGAAGCTGGCTGGCACAGGTTGGTTAGCAACGCCTGTTTACTGCCTGTGTCTTGACCATAACCAGAAGGACCCTGTTGGGCACGAGCTGCTCCTGGAGGTGACAATGCCTCCAGAGGTATTCACTGAATACTTCAAGGTGCAAGAACCAGTTTACCTCATTTAAACGGATGCTAAAATGTAGTGAAAAACAGCTAAAGGAGGCAGGGAAGGAAAAAAAAATTAAAAATGAGTTGCTCACAGACAAATTGCACAGAGCTCACAAGGGAGCTCCCAGAACACTGCAACACCAGCAGGTCCAGCTAAACTCCGACCAGAGGAGATGAAACACCTTTAACAGTGGTGTGAGAACATTAGGGCAGCAGTTGTCAGGCTTATATATATATCTGCAGTCCATCTATGTGTGCAATCCATCCCTCTAACCCCTTCAGCCACTGCTCAGGGAAGTCCTGTGCTTGTTTTTGTTACATGCACTTTACAGCAAGGGAAATCTGACTTCAAGAACTGTGCTGGGGTTTGTTGTTATTTTTGCCTTATAGATTTTTTCTGGTTTGGTTCTCATCCATTAGGATAGGCAGATATATGGGCTTTTACCTTTATTACACAAATTCCACAGTATCTTTTCATCTGGTATGCATTATTGTGGGGATATATATGAAGTACCACGTTAATTTAACGTGCTGTAAAAGAGCTGTTTGAACTTTCATTCCATTTCTATCTATCTTTATACAATTAAAAACAGTTGACGGTTCCAGTTAGAAAAATAAGTGACAATGCAAGCAATGCACTTTGTGTTCTAAATAAATTAGCCACTGTTAAAATAAGAGACAGCTATATATTTTTTTGTTTTGAGTTTCTTAAAGACAGAAGGGTTGGTGATCAAACTGTGTTTCCATTGATCAATTTTACTCTCTCCAGAATTCTGAGCACAAGGTAATTGCTGACACCCAAGCAAATTCAAGAGGAGAGGGAGGCCCTAAAGACACTGCAATAATTAGTGAAAATGGGGAAGTGTGGAGAGGCTCTTTAAGTGCTCTGAATAATGAGAAGGCTGTGGTCAGATCTCCACAGAAAACCTGCTTCAGATGACGTCTTCCCAGACACTGAAGTCCACACAGGCCCATTGCAAAATCCACTTTTTGGGAGCCCCAGTGCTGAGACCTGGCTTAATTTTGCATTTTGGATGGCAGTGAGTGGGCTCCAAATCACCTCCAGCTGACATGACGTGTTGCTGACACCATTCTCTTCTTCTATAGCAAGAGCAGAGCACCACAGCCAGTCGGACCTGCCACGGTGTGCTGCAGTCATCCCAACTGCTATCACCAGAAAGGAAGGGAAAGGCTGCTTTCTGCAGAGGGCCTGGAGCTCAGGACCTGTGAAACACTGGAGCCCATCAGTGGAACATGAACACACCATCTGCCACAGAAGGCGTATGGGCCACATTCTACATCTGGGATTTCACTGACTGAGTATGTAATGCAGAAATGCCTCAGTGCTTTAGATGCTGCTCTTTAAGACAGCAGGGAAAAGCCAACCCCAGTGGGGATGCTACTGATCCTGCACTGCTCTCTCCAGAATTCATCTGTTCAAGGCACGGGAGAAATGGATTACTGTCCTTATTTTCCTCCTCCTTGTACTTTTACATCAGCCAAATCTCACGCTGAATCCAGCACTGTTCACTTTGTTGGAGATTCTTCTATGGCGATTTTCACAAGTGGATCTTGTATTTGTTTGCTCTGCTGTGCTGGAGGAAGGAAAAGCTTTTATCCTCTTATGTACACAAAAACAACTGCATTGCTAAAACTGTCAATCTCTTCTCAAAATGTGGATGCTCAATTTGAAATGCTCTGGGCCCAACACTCAGCAGTTTTGTAAAACTTCCAGGTCCTAAGGTGCACGCAGAAAGCTAGGGCATGCATCTGCCAGGGAGAAGAGCTGTCTCACAGGATGTCTCTGGCAGAAACCAGCCCAGAAGCACCTGGGGTTTTCTGCTTGCACCTCCTGCCTCTACCACTGCAAGGCCTTTTAATGATGCAAGAGGTAATGCAGGTGCCCCGTGCGCTTGCTTTCCTACCTGCTCTGTTAGTTCCCTCAGTACTGGCCATGCACTGAACAAGCAAGAGACCTAAAGAGAAGGAGTCTATGATACACATCAACAAATAGCTGCAAGACAAGAAAGTTATGGAGCTCCAAGTGAGAGTACCATTCATCAGACTTGCACGGTCCCATGTCTCCATGGGGCAAACATCCCCAGCTCCTCTCTCCCGGTCAAGAGTATGGGTTCCAGTATCTAGTGAGGGTCAGCTCACGGCCCTTCCCCTCAGAGGCAAAGAGGGTTTCTCTCCTCTAACCTGCACAAAAGGAAATTGCACCCCGTTTCAAAACTGGCTGTGGGTCACCAGTATCTTTCTCCTGGGTAAGGGGCTTGAAGTGAGGCTGAATGCGCAGCTACAGCTACAGCACTTGAAAACCCTGGGAAGCATCAGAAGCTCCCTTTCTGGTTTCAATACACAGTACAGCCTTGTCTCTTGCTAGCTCCCAACATCATCTGTTCACTGTCAGAGGATCTCACCCTCCTCACCTCCTCCCCATCACTGCCACCAAAGCCTTTTTTTTCAATGAATGCCTTTTCTGGAAGATGCCAGAAGAGAGCTGGCTCACCTAATGACGAGGGTCAAGACTCCAGACTCATCATCAGCAACAGGAATTGCAGTTTCCAGTCCCCGAAGTCTTAGCCATGAGCATCATCATAGCAATTACACTTTTCAGATACACTGTCTGCCAAAATTTTTAACTATTTACTGTAGAGCTTGTGCAATTGTCATGAGCTTATAATGTAATCAAACTGGATGGATTCTCACATGGACAGCAGAAGGTATGTTCCAGCTGCCAGCACCCCTCCCACCTCCAGCAACCTACTTGCCAAACAATACACCCCTGCTTCAAAGTCAGAAAGCTGGAAGGTTATCAATGAAAAGTAAATTGTAAGACTCTGACATGAGCAAAACAATGTAATTTCCTCCCCCTCTGTTTTTACTAAAATTTGCCAAAATAACTCAGCCACAGGCAGAATCTCAGTGTGGAAGAATACCAAACAACAGAGGCTGATAAAGATAGGAGCAACTACAACAAACTTTTATATAATGGGAAATGTTAGGCAACCATGACTACAGCCAGCGCCGCCAGCTCTGCCTGTAGAGTAAATGAGTGATATTTTATCACTGCTATTAACCCCCTTCTGCAAAGCTACAAGTGAGTCTGCAGTGTGAGTCATAATATCCTTGGCACGCATTTTGATCACAAAGTTGATGAAAGCACCCATCCCTGAACCTGTGTATGAAAACCATAGGTGAGTTAATCAAAACATGCAGGAGCCTGTGACACTGATGCCTCAGCCTGCACATCTGCATCTGAAGTTGTGTGACTCCTGTGTCACACGATGTGACAGCAGAGACTTGGCAGCCAACTTCTGCTGCCAGTACCTTGTCACATCCAGGCAAAAATCACAGAATGGCGTAGGCTGGGAGGGACCTCAGAGATCATCTCATCCAACCTCCATGCCATGGGCAGGGACGCCTCTCAACTAGACCAGGTTGCTCGAGGCCTCATCCAACCTGGCCTTGAACAGCTCCAGGGAGGGGCATCCACTACCCCCTCTGGGCAGCCTATTCCAGAGTCTCACCACCCTCCTATTGAAGAACTTTTTCCTAAGATCCAATCTACAGCTATTGTCCCTCCATTTAAAACCATCTCCCCTCGTCCTATTGCTGGACACTCTTGTGAAGAGTCCCTTTCCAGCCTTCCTGGAGGATCCCTTCAGGTACTGGAAGGCAGTTTTACAGTCCCTCTGGAGTCTTCTCTTCTCCAGGCTGAACAATCCCAACTCCCTCAGCCTGCCCTTGTAGCAGAGGTGCTCCAGCACCAAGAGAGAACACTTATTTGCCAGCGGTTCTTACTCTAGGACTGATCTTTCTGGACAACATGTTTATCCACNAAGAGAGAACAATTACTTGCCAGCGGTTCTTATTCAAGGCTGATCTTTCTGGACTACATGTTTATCCACAGTATGATGTAAAATTCACACCCTGAACAAAGACTTTTGTTTGCTAACACAGCAACTGCTCAATAGCATAATCTTCTCTGCTCAAGACAATAACAGGTGTCTATGTGTGCTGCAGACAGGCATTTGTTGGGCAGCTTTAAGCAACTAATAAATGAATTTATGAATTCCACTGGTGGTGACTTATGGAGATGCTCCATATGCAGGATCACTTTGTTCCTTGCCCGTAGGCAGCCTGCTGAGAGCCTGGTGGGACTGCCTGCCAAAGGGACATGATTTCTGATCTCTAAATCTTCAGCTTCACAACTGTCTCACCCCTGGAAGTCTCGGGGTTCGGATGAGTAATCAGAGTAATTAATCGGGTTGCCTTCTCCAGCAGCATGGAAGAGGGCTTTCCCAAGCAGCTATTTCCCAATACTAACCTTGCAAATCTCCCCCCAAGGTGTATTCCCTGGGAAAAGTCAGGAAACAGGTTGGGACAAAGAAATATCTGCACATTTCCTTGATTGGGGCCAATCCCAGGCAATCGGGAGGCCATGCACACCTATGAGCAGCTGCCCACGGGATCAGGAAGAACCTGCATTTACTGTTGGGAATGCAGCTGCACCCAAAACAGCTTCTGGAGATTTTATTCTCTGCTGGAAGCAGAGGAGATATGGGGCCACAACAGCTCTCAAGACACTGCTCACAAAGACTTGTCCTTTGTTTTTGGGAAGAACACTGTCACTGAGGAAGACCTTCCACCTCCCTCGTAGGTCAGGGCAAGTTTAGGGCAAAGTGATAAAATTGGGATGCTAATCTGCACTGAAAATGTGGTAAGAACCCAGAAGAGTGAATACACCCCCAGAGCAGTGTCTGCTCAGCTGCTAGTCTTAGAGAGGAAACCTCAGTCCTAAAGAGGGCCAAGGACCATTATTCAACCAGCAGGAGAGGATGTGTTTGTGATCATCAGAGCCTAGAAAATCTTTTCTGATCCTGATCAATGCTGCTTTCCCAAGTGACGAGAACTAGAAGGCCAGGGCCACCTGCCTGGTGGAAATTCAGCTGAGGCTCTCTGGGTGAGCTGTGATAAGAAAGAGGTCTCTTCAAACAGAAGTCTGAAATGTGTGGAACTTTTGGTTCTAGAGCAAGAAAAGATTTTGACCCAGATTCAGATTTTAAGTTCATCTCCTAAACAAAAGCAGCTGAAGTTTAAATGAGCCAATTCTGCAGATCATTATGCTGCTATTACACAATTCCTTCTAATCCCCAAAGCGTGGAAGATGTGCCAACGCCAACCCAGGCACATCTTTGTCATTTCAGCTGGACTTCCATCCTTTCCACTAAAGATTTCACTCTTACAAACCGTTCTTGACAAATGCCAAACACTAAAATCTTCCAAATATTTATTGTAGTTTCTCTGGCCACACTATCTCAAGTGCCTAAATTCCCCTTCTCAGCTGGAGAGCTATCTAGACCAGAGGTCTCCAAATCTTTCAGCCTCATAAACATCACAAAGGCTCATGAGCCCCTGAGAGTACTAAGGGAGAGACTGTTTGTGTCACAAAAGAAACAAAAATGACCAGCCATCCCCTGCTGGCTATTGTCCTCCCCTAAGAACTTGCTCTAATCCCCTCCACCCTACAGCCCTTAAAAAACAATGTACCAAGGAAAGGGAGCAACAGCTATGCATACTGATTCCACCCCCAGCTTGGACGTGGCTCCTGGAGGACCACTGCCAGCCAACTGCAAAGAGCAGTCCCCTCAGAGATGCTGTGCTAAGGCAGAAGGTTGCTTTTTGTCCTTCTGCCTCGGGGACTGCCCAAAGAAACTGTCAGGCTGGCTGCAGATCTCCTGGGCTCATGCAACAGCACAGCTCTTCCCTTAACCACTCTGTGTCTCCAAAGTCCAGCAGATAAAAGGGCTGTCAAGTCTCCAGCCACTCTTGGACCCTCCCTGAGCCATCGCAAAAAGCAACCTGGGCTTGTCCAAACATTTTGTGGAGAAGGCAGAGGATGCAGTCCAAGGAGCACATTTCTATTTCTCTTCCAACAGTCAATGTGCTAACAGAGCACCCTTTAGCTGAGGAGGCACCTGACAAGCCATGCAGGGAGCATGGGCCCAAAGGTACCAAAGGATGGAGGAAGATGTGCCAGAAACATGGGGTTACAGCAGCAATCAAAGGCACTCCTGTGTGCTCAAGCCTGCCAAGGCCAACCCTGGAAGTATTGGTGTCTCTAAGAGAAGACACAGTTGAGAAGGTAACATTATAAACCTATAAAATAAGGTTTCACTGCTGCTGACTAGCTGGGACATGCAGAACATGTGTTGCAGGGAATGTAGCATGATTTTATTAGCTAACACAAAGCCATTCACGCAGAGTGGCCCAAATGGGGTGGCTTGAATTAAGAGAACAATAGCAGCTCATCAGATGGCCCTTTCTTTCACATATGTCTTCAACTTACTAGGCTAGCAAATACTTGGAAATACATTTTAATCTGAAGAGCCTCACGTTATTAACACATTAGATTAAAATCCAAATAATTGAGACGTAACCTATTCCTGACACTGTTCATTAAATGACTCAATCTAAACCATCAGCACGCAGCCACCCTCCCCTTTTTTGTAAACTCATTTGTGATCGAGTGACTATTTGCCTGATTTAGCCCAAGCCAAAACTTTGCAGCTCTGTTGACACTGAACTGGATGGTCTTTTGGCACTGAACACGCTGCCTGAGTGTGGGGTCACAGGAGAGCTGTGGACCCCTCAGTTTGTCCAGGGGAAGATGTGTTCAGGCTTGGATCAATCTGCAAAAACCTCCCATTGCATCAGAGGCTAATGCTAACCATGTTTCAAATTTGATCATGGATTCCAGTTCCCCAAATAACAAAACAATAGACACCAAAGAGGAAAAGTGGAAACTGCTGCCTGGGGAAGCTTGCCACAGCATTCTGGCTGGAAGTGTGCTGGGACTAAATCCTGCTGCAGCCGGGCTGGAGCTCAGCACGCCAAGGCAGCCTGCGGAAAGGCAAGGCTGGCCTCCCCTGTCAGAGCTACCTGCCAGCCTGGCTGCATCCTACCCGGCTCCTCTCCAGCTCTCCTCGCAGTACCCGGGAGATGTGCAGTGTCCTCACCCCAGGGTGGGAGAGATGAGAACAGATGAGCGGAAGAGACAGGGGACAGCATGGAGCTGGGCTTGTGAAGGAGAGACTTCAAAAATCACACAGCAGGCTCTGGCTCTGAATGACCTTGCAATGGGCACCCCTGCAGTGACTTTAGGATCCAGAGCCACGTTGGTCTTGTTTCGTGCCTAACCATTTTTAAGACTTTGCTTTGCAAAATAACCTGGTAGGTGAGCAGAGCTGCTGCTGCTGCTGCTTTAAAGGCAGCGTGAGGAACAGCCTGCCCACTGTTTATGGCTTAAATTACAGATTTGCCACAGGACACCAGTACAAATGATAAGGCAGCAGCACCCTGGCTTAACCTTTGTCAAAGAATTCCTAATCTTCAAGATTAGACTTTTGTTCTTCCTAACTGCCAGCCCAACATGTCACCCAGACTGCAGGGGGTCAGGCCTACAAACACAAATTAATTACCTCCGCTGTAACTCACACCTCTACATGCTTTTGAAGCAACTTAAGTGATTTTGCCTAAGAGAGAGAAAAAAACCAAACCCTAGTAGTATATCACACTGAAATACAGATTTCTGTTGCAGGAGTACTATGCATATTGAACCCTAACATCCCAGCGGGTGAATTCAAGCAGATGCAGTTTGATCCAGTGCCTGTGTCTTCTCAACTCACAGAGTCCGAACGGACGTCTCTAGGATCTGAAAGAGCAGCAACAGAACAGCCACAAAGTGAGCTCAGCTCATCAGTCTGCACTCCAAAACTCAGGCTCTTTCCCCGCCAAGGGCTTAGAGACAGAGAAGCTTCCCAACCGCTGCAGATGCCCCTGCTCACCATCCAGCCACACCAAAAGGAAGCTGAGACGTCACTAAGGCTGCTGCTGCTGAGCAGTTATTCCCACTGCTCAGCACCCTGCTGGGAAACTGGGAGAAATTTAGTCAATCCCATGTTGGTGCTGCGTGGCTTTCAAGGGAAGAGGGACAAACTATTTTCCTATAATTTACTGGAAAAACATTGCAGGGTGGCTCAGTTTGCTCGGAGAAAGCTAATTCCCCATCGCACAGGCGATGGCTGCAGCAAGGAGACCTGGCTCTGCGCATTCCGACCCTAACCCATGCCATGACAACATCTGAAGGGAAATCTCCATACTTCAGTCCTCTCCCCACTTCCTTCCTGCTTTTTCAACCTGGGGACTACAGCCAGAGAAAACCACCAGCAGCTTAATGATGGATGGACAAAACCTTGGTGCATATCAGATGATCACTACCAAGAGGCTGATGGGGGAGATAGTGGCCCTCGGCTCATCCTGCTGGAATGGCAGGCCAGAAACACCAGTGGTTTCCTGCTTCCCACCAAGCAGGGTGGCAGGGACAGGACAGGGTAGGGGAGACAAGCTTGAGCCCTTTTAGCAAGTTTAGTATTCCTACAGCTGCACAAGAACAACTTCCAAGCCAATTAGAAACCTTAAAAATACCCAACAACCCCAGCACTAAGGACTAATTGCTTACGATAAACCCACTGCTTATCTCCCAAATGATTTTCCCTGACCCTCTGGTGCATGGCGGTTCTCCTCTGAATAAAAAAGTGAGCTATTTACCCAAGGTGGGATTTTCATGATGGCCTGTGTGTCAAGGCAAGGTCAGTAAGGAGAAGGATTTTTTTTTTCCTTACTCTTTTTTTTTTGAGGCTAACAGCTACAGTTTGGAAAAACTAGCAAGCAAGCTGTCAGGCCCTCAGATTACCCTCCTAGTCTGCAAGAGAAGCAAGAAACTGAAAGTCAAACACAGGCTGAGAACAAATGTTCCAAGTTAAATACATTAATCAATTAGATAATTGGAGTGAAAATGCTGCTCAGTGTCCCTGAGGAGGCTGGGAGAGGTTAGTGGGGGGAGATGTGACAAAGCCATAGAGAGAAGGACAGCTGTCCTCTGTGAAGTGCTGAGGTTATATGGTGGTGACGCATTAAGACATGCGAGAAAATAAACATCTTTTCTTGAATTCAGGATTTTTAGGATCAAGCAGAGAAATGCACCTCCCAGGCTCATCTTCATAGGCCTCTCCCGAGCATCCACCGTGAATTACAGCTACTCTTCAGTGCTTGTTCCCCAGGAATGCACAGTTTGACTCCTGGAGCAGCAGTCAGGTGGCTCTCTGTGGTCTATCTCCCCCAGCCCTTCCAAAAGCAAGCTGCTTTTGACAGAGGGGTTTCTCTAGCACGGCAAAGCCCTCCATGCATTCAGAGATTCAAGCCTGGTACCCACCTATCCCCGTGGACCATCGCAGATAGAACAAAAGGATGATGCCATTGCAAAGCCAAACTCTTTCTTTGCCTAGCCTGGAAAAAATCAGAGCAGTTTCAATGACAGCAGTCTCCCTGCCTGCCATCTCCTGCCGATTCCAGCACGGCTCCTCGAGGCTGCCGTATGACAGCTTGATACCTTGCACGAGCGAGTTACTGCAAACATTTTCAACCCATCTTGTTGTGTGCCGAGGTAGAGCTGGGCATGAAGAACGCATTTGCTGCTTTAACTCTGGTTTACTCAGCAAGTGGAACAAATTTCATCACCCCCTACAAGTCCATTCTGTTTTCTATTTATACTGCAGCCATTTGGTGCAGGACTCAGGAGCAGCAGGAACAGGTGATGTAATGCACTGTACAAACAGCATTCTGTTCATACAGTGGTAAAATAAAGTGCATTCTCTTGGTTTCTTTGATCACGCTTAAAACAATCAGATTAAAAGTCACAGATAACCCAATACATGCTGGAGATGAAAGGACTCTGGAGGAATAAATCACCCAAAGTTAGATATTAAGCAAGATTTCGCTCTCAACAATCAACTTATCTGCGGAGAGAGGAGGAATGACCATGTGGTTTCAAAATCCTGCCAGGCATTTTATTTATTTTTATAATACCATGAAGCTACTCCACCCACTTTTTCAGAATGAACGTTGCATTACACAACACATCAAAGGGACTTTATGGCCTAAATTAAGCAATAAAATAGTTGAGATTGTGCGTTATGCTGAAAATTGGCTGGCTCCTGGTGCCTGGTGAGATGGGAGGTGAGCACCGTGTGTTCAGAGCACCTGAAGAAAGCTCAGGGCGGCATGGCCTGAGGTATCAAAGTGTGTGGCGCTTTCATTTAATAGACCCAAGTGAAGTTCAAGGCCTTCAGTGCCCACTGCAACCCTCTCCTGCCCCAGTGACGGTACCAACCCAAGGCATGGCATGAGATATCAGTGCCGGCAGGAAGAGCTGGTGCCTTAATCGGACACGGTCCTACACGCCCGTGACCGTTAAGGTTTAGTCATAAGCAAATCTCTGCTGGAAGCTGTGGGCTTTTTGGATGTGGTTCCCAACCTTTGACAGCAAGCTGTGCCTTGGGAAAAGGAGCTGGGAAAACCCAAGAGAAAGCTGTTGGTCGGTCTGCAGCACAGGCACACTTCCCACCATCTGGCCATCTCCTGCCTTTTCCCACCTAGATCAACATTACACACACACAAAAAAAAAAGAGTGGATTAAAGCCCCTCTGGAAAACTTTTCTGGCTTGTATTCATTTTTAATTGAAAAATAACCAGAAGATGTGATATGTAAGAGTGGTGTGCTAGTGCAAAGTTTTCATTTTCCAGCTCTGCCTCATGTTCTTACACAGAAAGGAGAGAAAAAAGAGGATATCAAGAGAAGAGAAAGTTGGCACATCCATCACTCCAGAGCAGAGCAGGGATTAGGCAGTGTTTCCACTGGAGCAGTTTGGGAGGCACAAAAAAAGCCAGCTTGCAACGCCACTTGAGCTGGTGGGTCTCACACACCCCAGTGCCTATGTGTCCTTTATTTTCCTCTCTCTAAACAGGGTTTTAAAAATAAAAATAAAAAAAAAGAAAAGGAAAATAATGATTTAATTAATTTCGGCCCTATCATGATTTTCTGCGGCCTGAGTCAGAGCGTTTGATCTCCCAAGGCTGGCAAGAGGTGTTTGAGCCTGCCCTCGGAGCCCCCGGCGCTCCAGCCAAGCACCAACAATGACTAGACAGACTTCAGCGCCACTCCTTCCAACTATCAATAGAGTCACTGTTGGGCGAGCTGACTCACCGCCCTCCCCGAGAACTGTTCGGCACCGCTGCTCCATCAAAAGAGCAAAAATAAAACTAAATAATTCTGTTTGTGGAGGGTTAGCTTAGCAAGGAGAAGGTTTTTATTTTAAGGTTTTGTTTTTAGGAGGTTCCTCCAAAGGAAGCTTGCATTGCTGCTTTGAGGTGGCAGAATCAGCCAGGAGCTCCTGAAGGACACTTTCAAGAGGCTCTTGCTTCCAGATCACGCTCTAAAAGTACAGTGAGGGGGATATTTAAACCTACAGGCTACACGTAAGAGAAACACACATACACAAAAGTTCTGAAAACCCCTCCAGTATGGAAGCA
Source organism: Chloroceryle aenea (assembly GCA_013399075.1). Lineage (NCBI taxonomy): Eukaryota > Metazoa > Chordata > Aves > Coraciiformes > Cerylidae > Chloroceryle > Chloroceryle aenea. The sequence goes on from VWZY01008833.1 coordinate 67,154, forward strand.
AAGCTGTTCATAAACCATCCTGCCTTGGCACACCATCTCCCAGGGCTGCAGGAGGCAGAGAGGGCTTTTCATTTTCTCTTTTTGCCTCCCCACCCTCCTACACTGAATGTAAAAGCCCAGACTGGCTGCATCAATCTATGCTGTGTCTTCCTCCATCGCTCCCCAGAGCTGGGTTTGGGCTCAGCACACCCAAGCCTGGGTGGAGATGAAGGAGGGGTGAACGTACCCAGCCTAACACTTCTATTGCTGCTGTAAAACACAAAACTACCCAGAATTACAACAAAGAATTTCCTGGTCACATCCGAGTTCAATTAAGTAATAATGTTTAATGTCTCACCGAGGACAGATGCAGGTTGGGAAGATGACCGCAATGAAAACTTCAATATGAGTGAGCACGTCATGAACCTGGGGAGACACCAGGTCACAGGTAGACCATGGCCATGCAACACACCCCTTAAAGGAGTCACCCAGCATCCTGGTCCCACATGCCCTGGTCCTAGAGGGCTGCCAGCATGGCTGGGTCAGCAGTAGCAGCAGATGGTACCTGAGGACCAGGCACCTCCCTGCGCAGACATTTTGGACTGGAGTAAGACATGCTTTTAGTCTGCAACAGGTCCAAGTGCCATATGGTGCTATTCTCTGCTCTACGTGTAGGTACCATCACACATCAACAACAACTGGGATTCTCTGTATCAATCGGCTTCCTTCAGGCTGGTAAGATGTAATTAACTGACTTCTTTATGGTATTCATGAATGTCAGCAAGCTCTAGCATATTTTCTGATGAACTGCATTTAAGCAATTAATTCCAATTCAGCTTATTCCTCCTGAAACTTCATGTGATACATCAGAATAAGGAGATGCCACCACCTCTCTAAGAAGCTAAGAAGACAGCAGCTCTCTGAAGAGTGTTTTAGGAAAGTACAAGCTAGATTTCTGTACACCAATAAAAGATGGTATTTAAGGTTTCCAGGTTCTTTGAAGGCCACCAAGACTTTACAGGACAGACTTAGTCCCAGTACAAAAAAGTCACCTGATGCAATTACAAGTCATGGTGGAGTCCCCAAACTTATCTCCATCAGACACTCTTGATTTCCTGTTTGTGGCATTGACAAATAAAAAGCTCTACATTACAGGTAATTATACTTCACAGAGGACAACAATTAAGAAATAGCCAATTACAATTTACAAGCTCAGGATAATCAAAAGCTTCCTCAAATATCTAGAGTTGCAACAAGCACTTAGAAATGGCAACTCCCAACAAATTGCAGGTAATTTAGAGTAATTTACACAGATGACATATTTCCGTATCTGTGTTTAAAACCTTCAGATTTGGTTCTGAAAATTACTGCAGGAGTTCCTGGAATGTATCACTGCTGATTTCTAAAAATAGTGCATTGCCCATTCCCACCTTTGCTGGCCTCAGAGGTGAGATGCGGGCGCTCTGATCATCATGCTGCAAAGAGAAAGTCTCCCCCAGCGTGGATTTGAGATCAGGTATTTTAAAAAATGGGAGGATCGTAATGTGCATACCAAATCTAAACCACAACAACCACCAAAAGCCATTCCTTCTATTTCTGTTATTTGAAAAACTCAGTTTTAATACTGCATAATTTGATTTTAGCCTTACAGTTTTCCAAGGAACAGTCACCTGCTTTACCAGTGCTGTAGCTCCCACGCAGCCACTGCAAGAGAACCAGGATCAAACAGCAAACTGAAAATCATTGAGAGGAAAGGAAACATACCTTTCTCATTTCAAAGCTTAACCTTTTAGATGGGAGATTTAAAACACAAGCCCCCGAGGAGCAGAGGAGAGGTGGACAATGCCATGATCTCGTGTGGATGGCAGTTAAGAGTACTGCAGCTTCATCCCTCCCTTTTGATGACTTATTTTAGGGGGGGGAAATGCTTTTCCTTGCTCCTGTGGCTTGGGTTGCTGGAACTGCACTTTTACATCCTAGCTGGGGTCTCGTATTTCACGTTTCTTTGCAGTGATGGCTCCCTGTCTCCTGGCCACCAAGGCTAGCTGTTAGTGCCATTACTTCAGCTGCTTCTTCAGGGCTTGTTGTTGCATAAAAGCTGATGGAAGTTCTTATGACATGGATGTGACAGAGGAGGATCTGCTTGGCAGTTAAATCAAGGACTAAAATCACAGAAGGGTTGGAAGGGGCCTGTGGAGGAAGGGTCCAGCCTCCAGCTTGAAGAGGGACTTCTATCAACACCAGGCAAGGTGCTCATGGCTGATGGACTTATTAGGAGCATGAGTATTGTAAGAAAACTGGTGAAAGAGGTAAAATCATGATTGATCAGCTATGGTGAGATACTGAAACAGCCTTTTCTGTTAGGACCACAGGAAGAGCAAGGATTCATGTAAAGAAAACAAACTACATGCTTTAGGGAGCCGAAGACAAGCTTCAACACACTCTCTCCAAGAAGCAACACACACTTCTTTTGTCTACATGGAAAGTGGGAGATAGGGAGGATAGTAAAGCACTTGTTAGTGCTTTACCCTCCTCCAGGGCACTCTGACCTCAAACAGCTTCGGACACCTCACATGGTCAGCAGGTCCCCAGCCAAAACAAGGCCACACCATCTACCCTCTTCTCTGTTCTACCTCCTGCAGCCTGGATTGCTGCAGGTCACAGATCACAGGCCATGTTTCCCCAGTGCCCTGCTCCCCTTCTTTACCATGGCACTGCCCTTCTGGTGCTTCCTATTTCCATGCTCACCCCAGCACCTGAGATGGGTTTCCCACACCTGAGGTCCCCATCATTGAAATCCTGCTCTCTGTTTCCACATTCACACTCAAAATACTGTAATGCAAAGGGAACCGACGCACTGAGCATGAAGGTGATGGAATCACAGAATGAGAGGGGTTAGAAAGGACCTCTGGAGATCATCTCATCCAACCCCTCTGCTCCAGCAGGGTCACCCAGAGCAGGGTGACCAGGGCTGCATCCAGGTGGGGTTTGAATCTCCCCAGAGAGAGACTACACAACCTCTCTGGGCAGCCTCATCAAAGAGCAAAAGATAGTAAAGATGAAATTCATCAGCCGAGCACAAATAAAACCAGGGCTGCAGCATCAGCTGGGGAGGGGGACTTGCTGCAGGGGGATCCCCCATATGAAAAAACAGTGAGCTCGTGAAAACCACTTTAAGACCCAAAGGGGCTGACCATTTAATGCAGAGTTCAGAGCAGCAACACTAACAGTTGACCCTAAAAAGAAGGAAACATTTTGTTTCAAATTTTACCTCCACTGTAAGTGGAGAGGCAAGGACAGGGCTCAAAGAGACCCCTCTGCTGTACGCCAGGCTGTTGGACTTGTCCTCCATGCCAATGGCAGAGTAACCCCATTTTATAAACCCTGCTTATGCTCAGCAAATCTAATCCTGTTTGACACACCTGCCTGTTTTATTAAGTTGCTAACTAAACAAGTTAGATCATTTCAGGTGCTTGTTCTCACAATCCCAATTCTGCCTACTTGGCATATCATTATGCGTACATTTGATTTAAAGAGGAAAAAAAATTTATTTTTTTTTTAATTGAACTTTTAAAGGAAGCACATTTTTAATTCCCTGCTAATTGCCTTCTGTGGCTTGGCACCACCTTTGTGGACAAGAGAGGATTCTGCCGCTACCGTCCCATCTGAAATGAGAGGTTCGGCTCCAGTTCCACCCTCTTCCTTCAGCTCAGGCTTCCAGGATGATTTCCAAAGCTGGGAAGTGAGAGGATTATACTACTCTGTACCACCTGAGGCAACACTACACCCAAGTCCACAGCCCAAGATGGGCTACCCCGGAGTGTTTCTGACATTGCCTGTGACAAGCCACAGGCAGCAATTAACAAAGAAAAAGAGTTGCTCATAGGTTGACTGCTGGCCATGAGGTTGATGGCTCTAGACAGAAGAGCCTCATGAGATGAAAAAGAGCAATCTACGTGGAGGTGACTTGGCCACATGGAATGAAAACCAGATGACTGATGCTTCTCAAGTGTATCCTGCCATTGGAGAGGAAAATCCAGAGAGATGTAGGATGCATCTACCATTCTGAGGATGTGGAAGAGCTGTGGACAGCACTGAAGGCTGCACAGCCACCATCTTCACTACAAAACCAGTGGAACATAGAATGATAAACTTGTTTTGGTTGGAAGAAACCCTTAAGATCTTCAAGTCCAACCATTAACCCAGCACTGCCAGATCACCACTAAACCATGTCCCTCAGCACCACATCTCCATGGCTTTGAAACCCTTCCAGGGATGGGGACTCCACCACTGCCCTGGGCAGCCTGGGCCAGCCCTGGACAACCCTCCAGGGGGTGGAAGAAGTTGTTCCCCACGTCCAACCTAAACTGCCCCCAGGGCAACCTGAAGCTGTTTCCTCTTGTCCTGTCACGTGTTGCCTGGGAGAAGAGACTTGCCCCATCTGGCTCCAACCTCCTGTCAGGGAGTTGTGGAGAGTAAGAAGGTCTCCCCTGAGCCTCTTTTTCTCCAGGTTGAACAAGCCCAGGTCTCTCAGCCACTCCTCACCAGACCTGTGCTCTCGACCCTTCCCCAGATTCACTGCCGTTCTCTGGCCCCTCCAGCCCCAAAATGTCCTTCTGGACACTGAAGGAGGTGGCCTAAAACTGAACCCACGATTTGAAGGGCAGCCTCACCAGGGCCCAGGAAGATGCAGCTCACTTGTCACAGCTCCAACAAGCCACCCATCCCCGGCTGAGAGTGCCTAAGCCAACAATATTTGCAAGGCTTTGTCAGCTCTCAGGGAGAGGAGCTCCAATACTGCATCAAGAAAGGAAAACAGATCAACATGGGGCCAGCTGATTTTTCTGCCAAGGCTGCTGCAGGATCAGAAAAGCCTCCCTGAGCTCTTGACAGAAGCTGCAGGTGCAGGCAGCAGGGCTCAGCAGCAGAGGGGCCAGAACAAGCACTGGAATTTCTTCTTTCCTCAGCTTTGCTCATCTCTTCCAGCCCTGCAGCGTGATGGAGCAGCAGAGCTTCAGCAGTGAACTATCCCAGGGACTGAGGGCACCCTGCTACTGCCTGGATCAGATACGCAACTCGCGATGCGGGTCTCGGAGACCCTTCCCCTACTCTCCTGTCTCTGCTGTGGCGGAGCCAAGCAAAAGGCAGTGCAGGCAGTGCTGTGCCTCTGGCTGGAAGAGAAACGTGCCCTGAGCCTGATGACAGGGCAAGGCGTGGGCTGCTCGGTGGGGACACCCGCTGGGGTGCCACTGCCCTCCCGGCCACGTGCCCCAGAGCCCTGCCCTGTGCGGATGCTGATCTGGGCCAGTGAGTCGGGCAGAGTGCTTGGTTAGCATAAAAACAACAACAACCACCCCCAACAAAGTGCAGCCTGTTTAGCTGCAGCACATTTCCAACTTCGGCTGGAAGCCAGAGAGAGAAGCATGTGAAAAATGCCCCTCCTGCAGCACAGGGCACCTTCTGAAAATAAAACCACCAAACTTTGCCCGGCTGGGCAGCAAGCACCAGCACCTGCAGTGACACACCACAAGGAAATGCACTGTACTTTCACACAACCCTAAAGTCAGACATGGCCAGTCTGCTGCATCCAAGAGGGATCATCCAAAGGAACTTCCCTCCCTTCTTCCCTGGACCACCAGGATCAATACAACAGCTGCTGCTGGAGGGGTGTAAAAAGAGAAGAGCAGACACAAAGCTGCTTACAACCACTCTCCACCAGTCCCATCAGCCTGCTGGTGTCATCCAGCTTCTACAGCTTCTGATACCTAAATTTGCTCTACAGAGAGCAAATCTGCATGAAACAGTTATTAAAATGGTGAGAGCCTCAGCAGGCAGCCTACCCGAGCACCAGACACTGCTATGACTGGTTCCACCTCACCAGTGAACACTCCAGCAATGGGAAGGCCAGCAGAAACAAAGGTGTGCTGCGTTTACCTTTGAAGGGATTTAGATCTGGAGCACTCCACACTGACAAACTGCTGAGACAGGCATTTACTCAGGTGTATAAACACCACAGATGGCAAACGCCAGCCTTGCATGAATTCTCCTCCAAAGCTTAAGAACAAATTCAACGTGTTTTAAAATAATTATGGGTGAATCACTCAAAAAAAACGCCCAAAAAACTTTATACATTTTGATCTTCAGTTGCTTAGACTGATTGTGGAGCAGTTTTGGTTTTAACATAATTACAGAATCCCACCTACTTGCACTCTTGGTGTGTAGAAGAGTACCTCACATAGCAGAAAAACTGAAGCACAGGCTGACATTGCCTTTTGGCCTTTGGAGATGACGGAACAGTTAACACAAAACTTAATTTATTGGAGGTGGGAGGTGGAAAGAGAGGCTGCAAGTTAATTTCCCTTAGAAGCCCAATGGTCCCCACCCAGAAACCTACACACAAAAGAATACTGCCTTTTAAACTGGTAGGTTAGGTCTGAGACCAGAGCGGAAGGTTTGTCAACCATGACAAGCTACAGCTTGTTTCACAGTCGAGTGAAGGTTGAAAAGTCTAATAAAACCAAAGAGCCTTCTATAACAAAGCTGCTGCCACTTAAGGAGAACATTCACACCCATTTGGTAGGCTTATTTTCAAACGTGCAAAAGGTATTTGGAGCCTCTAAAGGGAGGAAAGGCACACCAAAACCCAGCAGCCAGAAACTGAAGCTGGGAAAAACTGAAGGGAGCAATAAGGAACTGGCTGGGAACAGCGAGAGTAACTAACCACGGGAAGAGATAACAAAAATGCTGCATGACCTCCCATCACTTTGCATGCCTTTCTAAAATAGACACTTCAGCCTGACCACAAGTGATTGTGCAAGAATCACTGGGTGAAGTTGTGTGACCTGTTATCTCCAGGATTACCAAAGGAAAGTTTTTCCCATGCCCATGTGAAAAGCTCCCTCTCCTTCAGGAGGAGGGAGGTTTATGGATCGGTTTTAGCAGGCTCCTCCAGCCTCTTCTGGGGAAAAACCAAAGCCACTGCTCAGGGACAACGAGATGCTCTGCCTTCACCAGTGCCTCCAGTTGGGCTAATTTCCCCAGTCAGCTGCACTCACAGCACCCGTGGGTCACAAACTTCACCGCATGTCTGGAGGGGAAAACCCACAGCGCTGTTTTACAAGGTGACAAATCCTGTGCTGCAGTGACACATCCACACGTCCTTCGCTGCATCTTGTTTCAAGCTCATCTATTTTTTCCAGCATTAGTCTGTCCTGAAAAGGGTCAAGCAAGCCTTTGCAAAGTGGCTTTTCCCAAGAGAGGAAAAGAGTTTCCCTGAATGTGCAGATGTTCAGAGACACATCAAATAGAAACACTTCCACAACAAAGGCGGCAGTTTCTGACACTTCTCTTCCTGTCAGAGCCAGGACGAGCCAACGAAGGCCCTGGGGTGACAGTCTTCGTCCAGCACCCACAGGTCAGCGGATGATATGCTGCACACACCTGGGGTCACCACAGTACCCAACAACTTTCTCCTGGGGCTTTGCTCAAGAGGGAACATCTTTATTTTCCTAAGAATTAAATGTTATCAGTCACATGGACTGAGTTAAAAGAACAAAGACAAGGTTTCTCAGCCAAAACCCCCAACTTTTTATATAAAAAACTTTAAAAATACACGCCCTGTGGAAATCCAATCTGGAGAGGGCCATAAGGAGAGCAAGAAGGTTCCAAGGTCATGTTTTACAATCTTTTGAAGCAGGAATGAAGCCGATGTCTGAAGGATGCATTTCGTGCTGCAATCTGTACAGAGCTTCCCTTTCTTTGGTGCACTGCAAATGTTACAGTGCAAGAACTTGCTGTCTTTGCTCAGGCACTCTTATTTATACACAATAAAGCCCTTGTGCAGGAGATCAAGGCTGTATTTCATTGATTTGACAGGATGGTTAACCTATGAACTTCGCCCCTGCTAATAGAATAATTTCTATTTGTTGATTCCTCTTTTGGGATCCTCGAGGGTAACAGTCGCCTCATCCCAGCTCTCATTTGCATGTCTGGTGCCAAATGGTTTTACAGCTCTTGCTTCTGCAGGGCAGAGCCAGGACAAAGTTAATCAAACCCAGTAGCTACAGCTGGATACTCCCCGAATCCTACCTCTAATCCCAGGAGCATTCCTGCAACTTGCCTCTAATTTGCACTTGGCTTGTGAAAGCTTGGAGAGGTCCTCAGCTACAAACCAGTGGATCCCACAGGAACACACACGCTGGCTGCAAGTCCCAAAGCAACCTCCTGGACCAGGCTGGCAGCAGTGGCAGAACAAGGCAGGCCCTCTTCCAGATAAATCCCGCCCAGTTCAAAATGCTGATTGCCAACCATGAAAAAGACCGAAGTTTATGATTGAAGAGGGTAAATCTGTTGAACCACCAAAAGTAGTTTTTCAGCAGAGATAACCTACCCTATACATGAAACTGCTGGAAAAAAAGGCAACCCCATCTTCCCACTCCTACTGCTCTCCTCCTTCCAGCACCAGCATCTCTCTGAACACAAGCTGGAGATAAATGGCAAAAACCTAAACCTCCAGAAAAAAAGGAAAATTTAAATAGAGAGAGGCAGAAGAGTGAGACTCTTGGGTCTACAACACCACAGGGAATATGTGGGGGTAGGAAGGCCAAAGGAAGAATAAAAGCCAGTAGCTTCTGGTCATTAGCTTTGGAGACAGGTTCAGGGACTAAGAAGAGGTCCTGGTGCCACCCAGTAGGTCTCCCTAGGTTTTTCCCTCTGGCTGTCATTTTCCCTCCCTCCACTGTTTTTCATCAGGATAGGTGAAAACCACTCATCCATTAGCTATTTAGATCAGCTAAAGACCTTCTAAAAGCTGGTACTTTAGGGGCCACAGGACCAAAAGACTGCAGGTCTTGCCACAAAAGTGTACTCTGGAGTCTTCAAAAGTAAAATCCAATTTCCACGTGGATTTTATAGAATTTGGATAATCTGACTTAAAACTGCATCGGTTCTACTTAAATTCATCACTGCCTTACAAGAGCGAAGAACCCAGAGCAGGGCTGCGAGTGACGAGCGCTTTGCTTTTACACACAAGCGTGACCTGCTGCAATTTAATTTCTGAGCGTGACTTCGGGCAAAGAGATTGCTCTGGTGCATGGCGGAGAGGACTGAGAAGATGTGTGCCTCCAGAAGAGTCAGATCTTTCCCCAATTGCCCATAGCGTGGTATCCAGGGCTGCAGCAGTGAAGGGGCAGCTTTGCCCCCAAGGAGCAGCCCTGGAGCAGCTGACACCTCAGCCACGTGTGTACTGCAGCTGCAGGGGAAAAAAAATATCATTTTAACAAATAAATCACCCCCAAAACAGCCAACTGCCATGGGATGGTGTATTTCCATCAGCATTGTTCTTTGTTGAGTCTGAAGTTGTGCTTGCAAGGGAAGCAGGCAGTAATTAGCTAATTACTGGCATTAGGACGGATGGTGTCGGACTCGTTTTATATCTGAGCAGCTCTCTTTCTGTATTGTTCCACTTCCACAACAACTCCACCAACCTTGCAGCAGAGCTGTGACATCCCATGGCCGTAGAAGACGTTGATAACAAGGCTCCAAGGGCAACTGGCCTCACCCACGCTGGGACGGCACAACGGCGGATGCTCCGGGCTGCCCGGTAAGGCCAGGCAGAGCAAACCCCTGCTCTCAACCAAGTGTCAGATCTTTTCAGAAAGATGCTCAGAATTATATTCACCAGCAATTTGACTTTTTAATCATTTCAATTACTGTGACTAAACCCCTTCAATAGGAACAAAACGGGGGAAAAATAACCCCTCTGCTTCTGAAGCAGCCTGCCTAGCTTAACAGACCATACCAAATCGTGAAGGTTTTTGCTTTTGTCATCTTCACATATTTCATTTAATGCAGATAATTAACCTCAGTTTCTAATTTCAAATCCTCCGCATAAGGAAGCAAAGTGATTGAATACATTCACTGACAAATGGAAAATTAAAATATTACTACAGCTTCTGCATATGGCTGAAAAGACAGGGCCTCACAAAAGATCCTTCTTCTTTTATTTGACTGATTAACTGTAATTTGCTTAATGGCTTTAAGGATGAGCCTAATAATCCAATGATATTTCCAGGAACTGATTTAGGATATCAGCACCTCCATTCTAAGGTTTTTTTGAACACGGCAATTTCTGCACTACGCTCACAGCCACGTCCAAAACCGTTTTTTTCCGCTGATTCTAATAAGATCAGGTCCATGATTAAATGCACGGTGACTGCGTGACTGGCCTTGCACAGTGCTGTAACTTCTTGGAGCACCTTCTGATGCCCCAAACCTTGGGATGACCCATGACTGTGGCATGCTCCGGCAGCCAGCGACCCAGCCCGGAGAGCACAAAGGACTTCTTGCATGGCTTGGGAAGGTGGGGAAGTCAACTGCTCTACCCTAACACGAGGCCAGCGTGTGTTCCTCCAGCAGCCCCATACCCTTCTCGCTTCTTTTTCCACCAAGCAAGGCTGGTATAACAGGATTTCACAGTCTGTCTCAATAGTTAATAAATCCAGGATCTAACAGACTATTAAAGGAACACATCCAAGAGGCAGTCATTTTTCAAACGTCCAATGCTAACTAATGATTCAAGGGATTAGTCCATTATAGGAACAACAAAGAAACTCTTAAAATATAAAGCCAAGCTGAACAGCAGATCAAACCCAAGGTGTACCCACCCTGTAGCCCACCTCCTGAGTGCACTTCTCAGCATCCCAGGATCAGTTCAAGTCCCATTCAGCTTTTAGCACATGATTCTTTCTGAAACCAGGCAGAACCCACATCAGCCTGACTTCCGACCCGCTTCTCAAAATCCAGCATTTCACACTTTGTGCCACCACCGTAAGCGCACATCCAAACAGGACCATTGCCAACACTCATCCTGACAGGCCATAGCTCTGCCTAACCCGGCTGTGAAGCCTTCCAAGGATGGAGGGAGATCCTCTCCCCTCTGGTGACCTGCTCCTGGGCTGCATCACACTTCTGATCAAGGTGTTTTTTTCCCACCGTGTCCAACTCAGACCTTCCCAGAACCAGAAAGTCAGGGATATAAGTCCCCTTTCGTGCTTTTAAGAGAAAGATTCTGTAACCCAAATAAAACTCAATCATAACAAATTAAGGTAGCTTGCTGAAGGAGGAGAAAAAATAATATTCATTTTTCAAGAGAGAGTGCTAAAAGCTGAACTACCTGTCTTTAAAAAGAAGCCAAAGCACCGATCCATAACCAAACAACAAATACCCCACTTCTCCATCTTGATTTGTGTAGAGGCAAAGCTATGGGCACAAAAGGTATTCTTCTTTAAATAAAACCCATTTTAAAACTTGGCAACCGCCAGCATAAATACTTTACGCCGTTAATGTAAGCATTTCCACACACAAGTTTCATCAGCTCACAACAATGTCTTTTCAAAGGCTGGCGTAACTTCTGTGCAAAACCACCATCACTCTCTGGCTTGTGTAGCTTGCAGTGCTCCAGTCACTAAATTACCACTTCGGGCTGTGAGTGCCAGACCCCACCTCCCCGTTAGCCTCTCTCAAGAACAATGCAGAACAAATCTATTCGAGAACTGGAAATAACCACCACTTCACGGGCTCCAAGTAGTACTCTACTGATTACAAGTGATGTAATGGGCTCAGCAATTTTAATTCAAGCTAAGCATCCAAACATTTCTTTCCACCTTTACATGTGGGGGTAACATTCACTAGCTGCTTTTTTCTCAGCAAACAAGGTCTCGTGAAGCTCCAATAGCTTAATTCCAAGATGCACACAGTGTCTTTCCAGTCAAAAGAAGCACCAGTAAGACAGTAACACGTGCCTTACACGTTCTAAACACAGGCTGCTCCTACATCAGTGTTTGTGATTTTGCATTCCCGGTATTCCACCCGTTTGGTACAATTAACACCAGCTCCTTCACCACACAGTCTTAAGTCAGAGGCATGCATTTTAATATTTAATTATGAACAAAGCAGCAAATCTCAAAATTAGGTCTGCCAGCTAAATTTCAGCTTCTTCCTGACACAGGCCTGCTTTCTGCCCTCCCACGCCTGCAGAGGCTGCCAGCACACGGGCACAGGCATAAGGACTCTCCTGATGCTTTCTACCACATCACCCATCCTTCCATTCGAACCACCAACACTTGTGAAATGCCATGAGCTCAGTCAGATCAGCAGCAATGAGGCCTTGGATCATGTAGCCATCTTCTCTTTAACAAACCAAACTTGTATGTCTATCAAAGCCCCCACTGAGAAACTTCTCCTGTGCCTAGCAGCTGTGTCCACCACAACACTCCTGAACGTCCAACAACAGGAGACTTAGCCCACCACCACGTGTCCTCTCATCACCATCATCCGGGTTTCCTTTTCAACACTTTGTGTGCTTCAAGTCACATTTTAAAACCCAAGTCAATTGGCAGGACTAATCCAAATCTCCCAGTTTGCTTGGCTTTCAGAAGAGATGAAGGCAGAGCTCATCACCGGTAACACCATTTGCTCTTCTCACCACGGGAAGAACACAAAGGCAATGCCTGTGAGCAGTGCCCTCCACTGCTCTGGGGAGCCCCTTCCGACACAGAGCTAAAGAGACTGCAGAAGAAACCCGCTCTGACAATAGATGCAGCTGCGTACTTTCATCACCAAACACCAAATTCCAAACTTTTTAAGACGTGTGTGTATTCCTGGAGCTCTCAAAAAGCAGGCTGCAGGGCAGTTCTCAGGCACAGGTTTAATTTCTGCCCTCCGGATCCGCGGAACGTTGTCCCGGCGTGTCAGAAGAAGGTTAATGAACGATTTAGCCGCCCTCACAACCACGTTAGTGTCACTTTCGGAAGCTGCGAGTTAATGCCCGAGATCTTCGGGGGTTACCCTCTTTGAAGTTCACTGATCCATAACGAATGTCCAATTAATTTGCAGGAGCCTAACTATAATGACTATTGGCCTTTTCCTACGCATACAAAAACACAGTGTGTAACGGCGCTGCTTTTGGCTTAAGGATATCCTCAAACGCACATGGACATTTGCACATCTTCAAAATACCCAACGCTAATAATGGGATGTCTTCTGCCATGGAAGGAATTTTTACGTTTGCTCTCCTGAGAGCAGAGCTACTGCATTGAGATTTATAAACTTGCTGTTGCAAAAAAACTGGAGCTGATTCAAGATGCTCATTTGCTAACAGGGAAATACTTTCATTGCATTTGCTCAGATTCCTCTTTATTTAGGATTTCCACGGAAGTCAAGGAATAGAAGTTTAATCTCAGAATTAAACAGGCCCTCAGATATAATGCAAACCAGCTTATTTCAACACTCCCTCAAGGACAGAAATGAGAAATTCTTTCACACATATGCCAAAAAAAAAAAAAGAAAAGAAAAAGAAAGGTTTGTGGAAATTTGCAAAATAAATTGGGACCCAGCCTTTCAAGCACCACAGGCAGCTATCGCTTTTTGCTGCAAGCAGCTCCATCAGCTTCCAGTGCAGCTACTCAGGTAAGAAAGTAAATGAACAAAAAACGTCTGCAGGATAAAGATGCTACAGCTTAGAAACCAGCTTACTGAAGACAGCTACTGCTATACAATATCCGGGAAGAAAGTTAATTCAACCACAGTGTCTTGCATGAAGAGGCACAATCACCTCATAAATTAGTAACTCAGCAGATTTTTTTAGAATTAAAAAATGCAGAGATTAGGCAGCTTGGCAGCATCTTCCATGGCGATGCTCTGGACGCTACTACAGCTGACAAACCAAAATTGGAAAGATAAAATGAATCACTTCTCTTCAGCTACTCCAGGATGAGAAATAACTCCTGCTCCGGTGAGAATGGTAAATGGTTCCATGACTCCCTACCCCACAGGTCAGCAGAGCAGCCACAATGGCAGTATGCTGGACACTACAAATTATCAGCAGTATGTTTCTTCCGAGATCCATTCCCCAGACAAAGATTTAATTCATGTTGTTCCAATCTAGTATGAAAATGACCAAGACCGAAGAACTCTATTCCAAACCACTTCTATTTCACAGCAGATTTCTTAAACCATTTACAATCCAGCACAGATATATTCAGCTAATGGGGTAAAGTGTGTTTTTTATTGACACTTGGAGCTGAGATGCACAGTGTTGCATCCAGGTTTTTGCTACCTGCTCTAGTAAGGAAACTAAATGCAGCTGAACCTCAACTAAGTTATTTTCAACCCTAAAGCCATCATCGCTTGAATAAAAAGATAATTAAATTGTAGACTTCTCTAGTCCATCATTTATGGTCAGTACCCGACCGCTCAGTGAAAATGCACTTCAAGAAACACTCAAGGTTTCTATTAACTCCACAGGAAAGTCCCAAGACCCTAGGATATTTTTTTTCCTGACTCCTGATTAAAACAGCAGGAGTCCACATCAATTCCTCTCCCCCGCCACCCCCCACAAGAGCTTCATATGCAACATGCCCTCCTTATAATCTATAAGAAAACAAGAGTCAAACCGAAAACATTTTGCCAGCTGAAAGGCGCCGAGACCTTGTGCGGGGTGGGATGCGTTTCCAGCTGCCAGCCTAAAGGGACAGCCGAGGGAGATTAAACACAGAAATGCTTTTCATAAGGCACACGGCTTTGAAGAGGACAGTTCAGCTCCTTCATTTCGTAATCTTCACAGACTGTCAGATTTTAGCCTAAGCAGGTCTTAAAACAAGGAGATTGTATTTAAAAAAAAAAAAAAGAAAGAAAAGTAGGAATGTGTTCTGGCTGGGTTCTGTTGATTCAGCAAGGGTTAGACACACACATGCTTATTGATCCCAGAGAGCTCCCTGCTAAGTTAATTGTCTGGAATTTTAACTGGGCTCTCAGCAAGTTTCAAAATCCATGTTGGCTGGAAATGGGTGGGGGACCCAGAAAAAAAAACAAGGCTGCAAAACTCCTCCAGTTAAAAACCCCAGCAATTACTTAGACAAATGGAAAAGCTCTAGCAGGGAATGGTTTTAACTGGATTCAGTGATTCTGACTTTGACACCACTTGAATTCAGTGCTGGGAATCTCACACGCAAAGCAGTTCGAGTAGCAGGGAACACTGTGAACCCCATTTCACTCACACAAACATTACCGAGGTGAAGGTATCTCCTGCAAGCCTCCTGCAGCTTCTAGCTGTGGCTCATCACAACCATTTCCCCGGTGCATTCTCACAGAGAACTTTCACCATGAGCTATACTCGCCCGCGTTACAGTCACCAAGCACTGACCTTCTGCTGGTGCAGGCTACAGCCAACCTGAACCTGCGGCTTGGCTCGACCGCCTGCTCGTGCATGAGGACTGCCCGTGGCTCTGCAGTGCACACCAGGCCCTACCTGCCTCCAGAATATGTCCAGCAGCAGTTTCCCCAGGTGAGGAATGTGGTGCAGGAATGATCTGGAGCAATTGGACAGGAATGGCCAAAGATACCTTTAAAAAAACCCTGCGACTACTTTGCATTCCAGCAAAGCACCTGCACGATGCCATCCTGTACTGATGTGGACCACCAAGGTCCTCCAGGGTTTGCCATTGCCCCCGTGCCCACAGTAGCTCCCTGAGCCATTCCCCAGAGGCACCCCGCAGAAGGGTCGCTGCCCCAGTGCTCACCCACCTGAACTCCCGCCCCTCGCTGTAGCGCCGAGCCGAGGCGGCACGCTGGGTGGCTGTCTCCAGAAGCAGCTGCTGTGTCAGCCTGCTGGAAGGCGCCGAGTCCCGGCTGGCCTCGGGCTCAGCCTCTTGGTCACACTTCCACTCCTCATCCTCGTTCAGAGTCGGCAGATAACCGGGTAGCCCTTTACCTGTCCCAGACCCTGAGCTCGGATCACTATAAATTTTTGGACTTTCCCCACCTGTCCTCGTGTATTCCAAATAAATATCCGACTTAAGGAACAAAGGGTAGGTATTGTCTTCTATCATGCACTGAATCTCCGTTTGGGCCTGGTCAAACATGTCGGGGTCAATTTGCAGTTTCATGACACAGTCTTTGATGAAGCTTTTTGTGGCAGGGTTGATCCGCCGGGACACAATACCATTGTTGTCGAGGAT
>VWZY01008833.1:111566-127665 GCA_013399075.1 Chloroceryle aenea
CGGGGGAAAAAAAGTGCCTAAAAGTGATAAAGGTTCGAGAAAGCCCTGAGGGCTCCGCATCCCCCCTACCCGCCGTGCTGGGAGACTCGGGGGACGTGGGACGAAGCGGCTGGGCACAGGCAAGTCCCCTTTGCTTGTCCTGTGCCAGCTCAGAGTCGGAGTTTGCTGGGGAAGAGGAGGCAGAGGGATAAAGTGCAGAGCTGAGCAGAAAGCTGAGCACTCTTCAAAGCAAAGAATGACCCCGAGGAGGCAAATCCTTCATTAACAGCTCTCTCCTCCCCAAAGACACCTGAGGAGGGGCTCCCAGCAGCACACACCAGACTGACCACAGCTGGAATAAACCAGCAAGGAACAACGAATTTGAGCCCTTATCGATAGAATAAGGATGGGCAAAGGCAACTTTCCTGGTTGCCACATTTCTGCCCTTGCTTTCTGGTGCCCGCATGCCCTACAGTAAGGCTAAGGTGAGACAGATGCTGCAAAGGAGACCACAGCCACCTGGGGAGCTGATGATGATTCCCCTGGCTGGGGTGGGACAGGGCTGGCGGCCACGCTTAGATTGGCCACGACTCCGCAGCACACCCAGCCTCTGAGGCACAGCGGGAGGAGCTGGAGGAACAGGGGGTGCACAGCTCAAGCACAACCCCGGACCACGTAATGCCACCCCAGGCAGAGCCACACACTTGCCAAACCCACAAAAGCGGGGGAAGACAGTGAATACCTGAACATCAAGAGAGGGAGGGGACAGTGCAGCAGCCTGGCTCCTTCCAGATGAGCTAAGAGGACTAAAGTTAAACTTAAAGCCTGCACTGCTGTGGGTTTCACAGCTCTGGGCAAGATGCTGCTGCTGCCTCTTGCATGTCCTCACATTATTTCTTCTCACATTCCTGTCAAGTCTGACCCTCAATCTAGGGCCTACGTACTGGCCTCATGTTTCCTTCCCCACCTCAGAAACAGGACTAGGTAAGAGCAGCACCACCCGTTTTGCGGGGAGAGAGGCTCCAGACCCCATGGAGATGGTGGCCAAGGACCCAGTGCACACTGTGATCAGCCCCCTCCCTCCCCATCAGCACCAAGGGTATGCAGCAGCATTTGTTAACCAGACCTGAAGAAACTTTCTTCACTTAGGTTCAAATGCTGACTGCAGGATGGTGGGGGAAATCCTTGTCCCACAGCCCTCTCCTAGGACACAGCATGCAGAGAAGAGCCCAGCAGCCAAAGCCCTGGCTCCAGCTTAGCATGAGCTAAGCCCAAGCCTCATGTACGCAGCAGGAAGGGAAGAAGGGTTGACGATTTCCCCCAGGGCCATGGGGAGGTGGGGGGCAGGCTATTCCTTCATCTAGAACCACAAAGAGCCTGCACCATCCCAGCAGAAAAGCAGAGGTGGCCTCAGACTTGCCTTCACAAGACAAGCCCACCATCTTCCTCTTTAAATCCAGTCCATATTGCGCTCTCCCGGCCAGTGAATGAGCACGTAAGAGGATTGCCGATGCACGAGGGCAGGGCAACCCAGGCGAAGAGCAGCCTCACCAGCCCTCCACCTCCGCGACCGCAAGCCGAGCAGTTCAGGTCACAGCATAGAGCTCCTCACGGTCGTTCTGGCAGATCTGATAGCGACAAGTGAGCTTCTGTGACCAGGCCCAGGGTTTCTTATGTTTGTCCCGAGGAGGAAGGAGGAAAGCAACGCTGCAAGCCACCAGCACGTGCCAGATGCTGTGGGTGTAGTAGTAGTTCTCATTGGTTTCCATGAATGCATATACTGAGATGGCAATGAAAGCCAAGGTTATCCCTGGGAGGAGGTAGAAAACCCAGCGCTTCCACGAGGAGGGGTAGCAGTGTCTGCGCTTCACTCCGTGGTAAACCTGGAGGGGTGAGAGCACAGAAGGGTTAAGCAGCCAAGCAGGAGCTTGGGCAGGAGGAAACAGGCAGTGCTGCCTAAGCCAGGAGCATCTGCCAGCCTCAAGGCAAGAGGCTGTTCCTGCAATTCTGCCTCTCCCCTTCCTGGGCCTGTCTCTTGTGTGCAAGAGCACGTCTCCAGCTGTGGCACCAAAGCCCAGAATGAAGAGGGCCGTGGTGATGCCACAGCCCCTGCCCAGGGCAACAGCCAACTGTTCTGGGTCAACACGCCAGGCACTGGCATGTGCTCAGCCAGAGCTGCAGCAGACAGACTCTGCTGAGACCCTTAACCAGAGGACTTCTCAGCTACTGGAGGGATGGAAAGTGAATCCCTTGACTTGCCCTGCCCTCCCTCCACCTGGGTGTTTCAAGAACATCGAGCTCTGCCTGTGGATTGTCGGGAGCCTGGGGTCTGCTCTGCCACCATCATTCCCTGAAGCAGAGCTCAGGGCAGCAGGTCCTGCCTGGCTGCCCTTACTTACCCACGCTGCAATCATGATGACGAGGGCAAAGAGGCAGGGACCCATCATGTTCCACACCCCTCTGCGGTCCAGCTGCAGGGACATGGCAATTAACAGGGTACCCAAGACGAAAAGAACCTGGGAATGAGACACCACCACTAATGTCAGCAGCTCATCTGCTGCCAGAGCAGAGCCAGCAATGCCAGAGGCAGGGAGGACCTCTCCTCCTGCCACCCAGCCCTGCATGCATGCAGGACTCAACACCTTTAGGAGAAACCAGAGGACCTACAAACCTCTCCCACAAATCTCAGACTCTGTAGGCCCAGTCCCTGCAAGCAATCACGGTCACGACCCAAACTCCTGGGACAGAACAACCCACTAGTTCAAAAATCGGAGTGACACTGGCTGACAAACAGGCTTTGTCAACAGACTGGGCTGTGTCATCAAAATACAGCCGTAAGCAGGCTCAGCATGGCCACCCGTAGCGTGGCTGGCTGAGGTCTGGCCCTGCTGCAGGGGGTACTCACATATTTCAGAATCTTCTTCACACGGGACATGCACAAGATCGTCACCCAGATGGACACCACAGAGCCCAAAAAGTCACAGTACTGTAGTGTGTCGTAGTCCATGATGCACATCACCGCGACGCCTGGCTGGTCACACGCGTGGTAGAACTAGAGCCGGGGACAAAAGCAAAGGAAAACGTGAATCCAGCAACACCACAAGGCTTTCTGGGAAGGAGAGGCAGGAGAAGGCTCAGCCCATGGCAGCCGAGCCCCCTCCTGGCAGCACCTCCAGGAAACTCCATCAAACCACTGTGGGCATTACAGAAAGCAGATGAGAGCAGCCATCAGCCTGCACCCTCCCAGCAGCAGACAAGAGCTCCTAGGACAATACCCTTCAAGCGCACAACGTTCCAACACCATCTCTGTCCCCGGGGTCCCACCTCCAAATAGGAGCACCCACAGTGTGCGTGAAAGGGCCCAGTGGAAATAACACTCCTGCCAACCTCTGGAAGGGCAGGACGTGTCCATGGGAGTGCTTGGCAAATGATCCTAGAAGCTCCTCGTGGAGCCCAAGGATGGACTGCTCCACCAAGGATGCAGCATTCCTGATGCTCCAAGGGAGCTGGCAGGGGACCCAGCAACAGGCGATCCCTACCGTGGAGAAGAACATGGTGTAGGTATAGACGGAGGCCTCCACCAGGTAGTAGCGATAAACAGCAACTGCGATTGCCGGCAGGAACATGAGGTTGCTCAGGGTGAGCAGGAGGGTGGCCAGGTTCTGTGCACCCACAGACTGGGCCTTGGTATCGTCTGTGCAGCTCCACCCACCCCAACCTGCAAAGCAGAGAGGCTTGTGTGGATCTCCTTCTGCAGCACCCAGCTGGAGCCTGGGATGCCTCAGAAGCAGCAGTGACAGCCCAGGACTAGTCCTGGGCCTCGCTTGCTCCATCAGCTGCTCACAGTCCTGTTCTCTGGATGGTCTCGTCACTCATCCCATGCTCTGCTGGGCGAAGTCTTGGGCAATCCCAGCAAAGACATGTCTGCTCTGAGGACATTCCCCCAGGTTGCTCCCGTGTAGCAGGGGCCATCCTACATACCATATGGGTCTGACCAGCCTGCTACTTTCCATCCCTACAGCAACTCGACACACATATTCCTCCAGGTGATACATCCAGCATTTAAGGCTTGGATTCTGTGGATGGTGCTCTGAGCTGGGTGCAAGATCCCCACAGATCTCAGGAGCCAGGGTAGAGAATGATCTGCAGCACCGAGGAAGCCACTGGGCTCCTGTGCTACCTCCTGTCACAGAAGGGCAGGCTGCAAAGCCAGGTCGGGTTGCTCTGTGCCTTGTGCAACTGAACTTTGAAGAGGATGAAGACCTGGATTCGATGCAAAGCTGAACAACTCTGCTGGTGGAAAATTTGTCCTCTCCAACTTAGCTGGAAGCTTTCTTCCTGCAACCCGTGTGTGTGGTGCCTTGCCCTTTCCCTGCGCTCCCCTGGAGGGCCCAGCTCATGGTCCCTGTAACCACCATGGACACTGGAACGTGTGATTTGATCTCCCTCCAACTGCTCTTCTCCAGGGTAACCAAACCCGCTGCCTCAGCCCAGGGTGACATCCAGGTCTGAACCAGACAGTGGGAGTGACAGTTTCGCAGAGGACAATGCATGCTCTAGGCTTGACACAAGGGGCAACTCTCAGCCTACTGCCTGGATGCCAATGGCTGAGCTGAAAGTCTTCTCTAAACACAAACCTGTTTGGGGTTTTTATTTGGTTTTGTTTATCTTTTTACTGCGAATTATTTTAATTCGGGATTAGAATGCCCATGTCCTCCTTTTGGGGAAAGGCAGTCAGTCACAGGGCAGCTAGGTGTGTGCAGTCACTCCATGGTCCAAAAGCAGAGCAGCATCAGTCCCATCACAGTGCCCATAGAAGCCCAGCCAGCAGCTCTGCCCCTTCTGCCAGCTCCCTGCCAGGCAGCGTCCAGGAGCCTGCTCTCTCCACTTTATATCTGGGTCACGAATATGCAGATGGGGCATTTTGCTCCAAGTGATCCAGCAGAAAGCTGTCCTCAACCTCATTCCCCAGTTCCCTTGGGGTGCTCTAAGCTTCCCAGAACCTAGCATCCCTGGGGAAATGAGGATGCTGTTCTCCATCACTTCTCACCCACAGGAGCACCGCCACAGGCAGCAGGGATGTGCTGGCTCAGGCACAGAGCGGTGGCGAGTCACATTCCACCTCGTCCTCCTGTGGGAGCTGGCTCACCCCAGCAGAGCAGTGCTATCATCTGGCCTACACTGCTGACTCCTGCCCAGGATTCTCATCCCGTTAGGATAATCAGCAGCTGACACAGATGTTCCTCCTCCGGGGACACCTCCAGTTCTAAGGGCTGGCCCGTGTG
The DNA here is from genome assembly GCA_013399075.1 of Chloroceryle aenea. NCBI lineage: Eukaryota > Metazoa > Chordata > Aves > Coraciiformes > Cerylidae > Chloroceryle > Chloroceryle aenea. Next base: position 116,831 of record VWZY01008833.1, read on the forward strand.
CTGGCTCTTGGCCAGAGACAGAGCACGGCAAAGCACAGATGGAGACTGCAGCCCGGCCTCACTGCCCCCTGCCTCAGGACCCTACACAGCTGACTGCCCTGAAAGGCAGAGGCTCTGGCGCAGGCATTGTCAGGCAGCCCGGCTGACACCCTGAGCTCTCCTGGGGATGCTCAGAAGCACCTCTCCAAGCCGGCCACCACAGGTGCTGAGAAGGAAAATGACCGTTCAGCAGAAAGCTGTCTCCAGTCTGCCTCCCTGGGTACCCCAGAGCGCTCTGTGCTTCCCAGAACCCAGCACTCCTCAGGGAAGTCAGGGTGCTCCCAAAGGGGCCACCACAGGTGCTGAGGGCTCTTTGGGTAGGTGCTATGAGCCCAGACTGCTCCTGTCAGCTGTGGCAGACCCCAAGCTTCCCTACCCAAACATCACCACCAAAATACATGGCCTCCCCTTGGCAAAGCTTCCCAGGGAAATATGCTCACCTGCCTTGCAGCTGCAGCCAGCATAGAGGTAGCCGTGTCTTCTCAGGAGGCTGCACTGTCCGTAGGGTCCACAGTCGTTGAAGCAGGGGGTGAGGTAAGCGAAGACAGTCACTTTGGCTTCTGCGGCATTACATTCACTGCAGGGAGAGCAGGTCGCATTGGCAGCCCGGTGCCACGGGGCAGCCAGGGAGCACTCTGCTCTGGAGGGCCAGGCCACGCTCATGCATGGGAACTCCCCACTATTTTGGGATCTGCTCCATGCCTCCCAAGAGCCAGGAGCAGGGTTGGCTCCCTCTCTGGTTGTCCACTTCAGAGTGCCAAACCGAAGTGTGGGTGGGTGTCAGCTCTCCCCAGACACCCGCAGCAGATCCCAGTACCTGGGACCAGCATCACCAGCACTGTTTTACAGCACACGCCTGGGCCCTTGCACAAGGGGCCAGCAGGATGGCAAACAGCACGATTATGGGCACAGCTGCCTGTAGCTCAGAGACCCCTCGAAGGAGCAACAGCAGCATTTCTGTTTACCAATTTACCCTCAAAACTCATGTGAGGAAGGGGAAGCCCATCGAGGCAGGATCTGCCACCCCAGTCTGCATGGAACGTGTCAGCCTGGCACCAGACAAACTGTCTGGGTGCTCACAAGACAGCAAGTTGACACTGCCACCCCCTCCTTCCCCCTCGGCAAACACGGCATCGGCACTACCAGGTGAGATGAGCCCACAGCACAGTGGTGAGGGGTTCTGTTTTGCTGGTGCTAGCCCAGGGCAGTGGGACGCGGAGGCAGAGTGCTCTGAAGCAGCCCCAAGGCTTCAGGGATGACACACCAGACTCACCCCTGGCCCTTTGGGCAGATGAGCTGCAGGGAGAGGAACCAGACATCAGTCTGTGGGTACAGGACAATCAGCATCGCTTCTGCAGAAGATGTTCTCATGCTCAGAGGGTAGCCCTGGAAAAAAGCTAAAAAAAAGAGGGTGCTGTGATGGGCCAAGACTAGGGGACAAGGGCCCTCAGTAATCCCAGGCTGAGAATGACTGCACAGGAATTGCATGATCCCATGGGTCCTTGCTCCCCTCCTCAGGAGGCACCAGGAGGATGGAGAAGACCCTTGCTCCTTAGACTCTTCTTTTTCTTTCATCTCTGCTCTCAGTAGCTGCCTAGACAGCACAGGGCACCTAGAACAGCCTATTTGCTTGGGTAGTCCTCCAGTGCAGACCTGAGCTTCTCTGCACACCATGAATACCTTGACCACCCTCAAACCTCCTGCCAGCAAGGCTGGAAGAACCCCACCTGGTACCCATCCCTTCCTTTGGTGGAGGCTAACTCCAGACTAGCACCTGCACCCCAGCTCCCTGGGCACATGCCAGCATGAAACCTCAGGGGAGTTTGTGCCCAAACCATCTTTCCTGGGACTACCCCCAAAGCCCCGAGTCAGTTAACAGCTCATGAGCTCTGAAAGCAAAGCCCTGAGCTGGCAGTGGGTGCCAGCAGCTCTCCTACCTGTGCTGCAGTTCTGCGTGGCATTGAGGGACAGCACAGGCGAAGCAGCACTCACACACGCCGCCACGGTGGCATTGGCCAGGCTCACAGATGTCTGTGCAAACAGAGCAGTGTCCCACATCAGAGCACCCCAGTGCCACCCCCCACACTGCCCACGGTTATGCGGGAGCAGCAGGTGACAATAAATCCCACAGATAAAGGTCACCCACCAAGTGAGCTGCTCTTTCTGAGCAAACCTGTATTTGGCTCAGCCTGCACTGCCATCGTCTTACATGCTGGCTGAAAGGCAGGCAAGCCTCCTGGGGGACTGCCCCAAAGTTGGGACACTGACATGTCACTTCAGCATGAGCACAGGGTGGCAGAAGTCAGAGGCAGTGGGACATCAGGGCTCCAGCCCTCGGGAAGTTTTCTAGAATTTCAGGGGGCTGATTTTGGGTTGTCCCCAGTAGAGCCTGAAATCAGTGACTAGGGCAGGAGCAGCTCTGGGTTTCCCTGCTCAGTCTCCTCTCATGGTGGCAAGGTGCCAGGCTCCTATGGAGAAGATGGCACTGCAGCTGCTTTCCACTGTCTCCTCTGCGTCACTGCCACCACATGCCAGCGAGCTGTAGCGTTTGAATTGGAGATGGTAGGTGGGATGTGCTCCAAGCGGCTAAAACAAGCTCAGAGTGTTTTGTGACAACATAAAAACAAAAAGAAAGAGAAACGGTCCCACTGGTCCCTACAACACCTGGAGTTTGCTCACAAACCAGCCCAGGAGCAGGGCCAGAGCCCCACAATCCCATCAGTCAGACTCCGCACCTTGTTTAGCAGGAGATTGACGACGAGAGAACCCCCGCTGTCCATGCCGGTGTTCAGGTTGAGCAGGAGAACGGTTGGGGAGAGGGAGTTCACAGGCACGCTGGGACCATTCAAGAGCCTGTAGCGCACAGACACCACATCCAGGTCCTCACGAACAACAGGCTGGTTCTGCAGACAGAAGCTCCTCTGGTCGGATGCATTGTGTGAGACCTCTCCAGTAGGCAGAGTGGAGCTCCCTGCTGTTCCTGTGCTACCTGGTCTGGGACCAATTTGGGTCTGGTTTAGGCTGCTGAAGTTAAGGAATGAGCTGGTGCTTCCTGGTCTGCAAGCTGTAAAGCAAAAAAGGAGAGGAATCAACATAGCCAGGACTAGCACCTCATCCAGACAGGGCCCCGGCAGCTCCAGACCTTCAAGTGATAGCACCAGCTGGGGTATTTCAGCTGGTTCGGGCACTGCAGTATTTGCTACAGCCCCTGAAAGGGACCATGAACATCAGTAGCCACATGGAACTGATGGAAGCCAGACAGTGGTACCCTGGGTGGAAACAACTGGGAGCTGCAGGGAAGTGGGGCAAGAAGAAAAAACAGGGATAACGCACAGCATAACGTATCCATGTACCTGGGGACTATTCATTGGCCAGTGGCAGAGCACAGCACGTAGCTGTCCCATAACCTGCATAAAAGTCTCTACCAGTTCCTCAGATATGAGCAGATAAGGCTGAGCAGAAGAGAGAAGCTAACCCAATGTAGCTACAGGCACAAGCCATTACGTTATGGCAGCTGAAGCTGAATATGACACTTGGGATCCCACTGCTGGAGTCTCTCCATCACTCCCAGAGACTCTCAGTGCTCCCCTCTAACACCTTGGCTGCCAGGGCTGGGCCCTCAAGCACATGGGATGAGGCTCTGCGTCGAGGAAGGAATGGCAGAACCCACAGAATAGAACTCTGAAAATGCACCTAGCTGGTGTGCTTCCAAGGGTCAAACAGGGATTATGGTCATGTAATAAGAGGATGCAAAGGGGCCTATCACAGCCACAAGGACCTTGTGACCTCCTGAGTCACAAGGTGTCACCTGAAATGGTGACAACCCCTCACTACAATCCAAGGGGTTACTCCCAGTAAACCTCTGTAAGATGGTTTCCTCTCTGTAACTCGCTGATGGCCAGTGGATAGTCAACATATCATTACAGCCTGCTGCAGCTACCCAAAACTGTTCTCCCCATCAGATTTTAAGCCAGCCACTGTTTCCTAAATAGCCTTTGGGAAACATCACTGCTTCAGAGACTCTGAACTTTACTGGCATTTCCACAACTGGCAGCTCCAGGGAGTATCGCCCCTTGGGTGAACACTGGAGCCTTCGCCGCTGGTCCCGAAGGAATAACTGGGTGTCAGCCCCCGTGGTATTACTCAGGCAACTGGCATGCTGGGGAACTCAGGTCACTACAGCCAGCCACCCAAAGGCCCAAGAGAGACACAGTAGACTTGAAGTTCTCTCTGGTCCTTCCCACAGGGCTAGAGAAAGTGCCCACCTGTGAAAGAAGCCAGCATCTCCAGTGACGCACTGGCATTGGCAGTGCTGAGGCTCTCCACCATGATCTGCAGCCACTTCTCCCAGGGGGGTGAATCCAGGGCCAGGCTGCAGTTTAGGCTCCCCATGCAGGTGACGATCCTCTGGTAGGACTGGGGCAACGTGATGGAGCCCAGCACGACCCGCACAGCACATGCCTTTTGCTCGCTTGTTATGCAGCTTCGCAGCTCAAACCGCATCCCTGCGGCATGTTTGGGAACGAAGACCCTGCACAAGGAGGGGCCAGAAGTTGGCAGAGCATGTACTCTCAGCACAAGCCAGTCAAGACCCACCACTATTCCTGGGGCCTTGTGGCAAGAACTAGTGTCATGGTTATCTCTAGAACATCCCTTTGGTCAGTTGGGGTCAGTTGTCCTGGCTTTGTCACCTCCCAGCTTCTTGTGCACCCCCAGCCCACTAGTTTGTAGGGTGGGGTGAGGAGCAGAAAAGACCTCGACTCCATGGAAGCCCTGCTCAGTAATAACAAAACCATCCCTGCATTATCAGTGCTGTTTTCATCACAAATCCAAAACACAGCCACATACCAGCTACTGTGAAGAAAACAAACTCTACCCCAGCCCAAACTAGCAGAACTGAATTGCCCTGGTTGGTGTTTTGAAAATCCTTCCCACAGGAAATGTCTCAAGGAGCCAAAATTCCCACGGCTGAGCCTCTAAAACCACCTGGGAAGAGTCAGAGAAGGGCACTTGTGCAAACCCTGCTCTATTGCAGGTGGCTTGGCAAACAGGCTCGAAGACCTCCAGCCCCATGTGGGAGCAACAGTGGTTTCCCCTAAGCAGCACCCGTGGGAAATCCCACCCCGCCACGGCTCCCAGTCTTCCCATCCGCTCCTCTCACTCACTTGACGTGCAGCGGCTTAGCTGGGGAGATGATGGTTTGTGTCATGGCAACACCAGGCTCCAGAACAGGCATGTCGGTGAGTCTGAGCACAAACATATCTGCCTGGAATATATAGGGGCACGGGGTGGAGAAACCCTGCAGGAGGGAAGAGCAGATGGGTCAGCTGTGGCAAGACACACTGGGGAATGATGGCCAAGAGCCTCACCAGGACCCTCACCTTCACTTCAATCCTGCCAGCAGCCTCAGGCAGATGGGCAGCGATGAACCAGTCTCCAGCAGCAGGGGTGGTGATGTTCACAAAGGTGGTGTTTTGCACGGCACTGCTCAGAGTGATGCTTATGTTATAGGAAGGACGGATGGTCGCATTTGCAGGAAAACGAGTGCCCAGTGGATTAATTACAGGAGGGGCTCCGTAACGAAAGTGCCTGTGAGAGAAACCGGAATCCACATAAATCGAGGGATGTGAAGACGCAGGCGAGATGAACTGGGACACAAACTGATCAGTGGATGGCTAGGCTGGACCAGGAGTGGAAAGGGAGCAGGCTGGAAAACCCCCACCTTTTCAAGTGGACCACAGGAGCCATCATTTTCATTTGGTGAGGACTGGCTGCTATTAGCTTATCCGGGATTTATTTGGAGATTGGTTTAACTTGGCTGCTTATTAAGATAAGGATTTACATGGTTCCATCAGGCCTGAAAGCAAATTTCCACACTTATTAAGGTTAAGCCCCAGCTAGAAGACTACTCCTTTTTATAACCAATAGCAAATTCCCCATATAGGCTAAATCCTCAACGAAAAGCTTTCATTTTCTAGCTAAGATCTGCATCTTCCCTAGTTCCTCTTCTAGGGAAGGCAGGCACACAGACTAAGGAGTTGCCCACTGAGGAAGGTCCATGTGACCGACCTCAGTACACCAGCACTTCTGCTTTCCAGACAAGTGGCCCAATGTTTGAAGCGGCAGGAAAAGCAGGCAGCTGAGTGAAGCACGAGATATTTATTTATTAGCTGGGCTGGTTTCCTTCTCTTAGGGTAGTGTTTAGCTGTCGCCTTGTCCCTGACATCCCTCAACTCTTGGAAACCTTTCTGGGAAGTGGGAAAATCGTCTGTGCCAGGCTCCTCTGGAGCAACTAAGAGCACTGGCCTGTACCCAGAGAAAGTGCAAGCCAAGCAGCTTCAGTCACTCCTGAAACCTCTGTGGACTGGGCACCAGAGACCCATGTGTCCCCATGGGCACAGCTTCCTCAGGAAACTTGATGCCCTCCCAAGACCACAGCTCAGTGTCTTGCAAGATTTTTACCTCAAATCCTTCAACAGCTCATTGCTGTAAGCAGCACTTCTTTCACTGGCACTGAGTTTGCAATTTTCTCCTGAAGGACTCAGCATTCCTCTCCTATCTCATATCCCTTACAAAGTGTCCCCAGGCTCTTCAGTTCCTCTGTACCGGGGAATTTCTCCATCTCCATTTGGTTTGGGTCCTCTCAAGACCCTTGCAGTCCTGCCATGTTCTCTGCTACCATATGCAGGAACCTGCCACGCACAGAGAGGTCCCAGAACAACTTTCCTCCTGAGCAGCAACACCAGCCTTACTATGAAGCTCTCTCCATTGTTTCTTAAGGCATTTCTTAGATGCCGTGTCTGGGACAACTCCAGATCCACTCGTAACGTGAACATGAAATGCTCCTACAGGTTTAAGCACAGATTTACTTCTAGTACCTTAAGAAATGATGGCTGGCACAACTGGGGAACAGATGCCCAGACTCTTACAACCAACCAATCAACCACAGCCATGAGCAGCAAGGACAAGATGAGGACGGGAAGCCCACGTGGGCCAGCCCTGGCCCAGGGACACACATACACTGTGATCTCCATGTCGGTACACTCAGGTCCTTTCCCCCGGGACGCTTGCAGGAGCCAGCGAAGCAGCACAGTGTCTTCTGGCACATGGAAGTGGAAGAGTTTGGCGTTCCCATACCAGCTGTAGAAGGACAGCTTCTGTGCGCTCTGAGAGAAGTACTCGGAGACATAGAGAGAGTCTGAAAGGGAGAGAGCACAGCATTGCTGGGGTGGCCGCTGGGGGTAGGCTGCAGAGCTACACCCGCCCACAGAAGCACACCGGAGTTTTAAGGTTTCTGTAGAGGAGCCCTTTGTGTCCCTGATTTCCCATCCCAGTCCCTCTGGTGATTCATGTTGCTCCTCCAGCCAGGAATGCCCACAACCCTGCTTACAAAACTGTCACCCAGAGCCAGAGAGCACTAAAAGATTCCTGAACTATGCTCCATGAGATGTGCCCTGAAGATGCAGGTCACTGGAGACACCAAAGAGGAGGAGGAAAAGGTCAAAGGGAAAAGCTGACAACACCAGAAAAGGCGATGGAGTAGGGAGCAACAAATCCGCGGTAAATGGTGCAGAGCAGATGGGTGCAGGCAGCTCAGGGTGCTCCAGGCACCAGCAGCGTTTTATCGTGCCAAAAGGCAAGAGCTGTGCCCTTGACGGGCTCTCCTGGGTGCATGGGCTGATGATACCGGTCTTAGCCAGCTCAGGACACGGGTACTGTGCAACACGTCACCTTCCTGTGACACACTGTGATGAAAATTCACGATCTGCAAACCTAACTCTGCTTTCAGATGTACCTTCCAAAGCCTAAAGATTTTCCTTCCTGAAAGAAGGGCTGCTGGGATGGTGAGAACAGCCCTGGGGTAGGCTGAATGGTCATGCAAGAGGACAACAGCTATTCAGTCAAAGTGCCATCAGGATTAGCTAGACCTTCCATCCATCTGCCCAGCTATACCTACAGATCAACCCCAGCCTGCTGATAATTTCACATGAAAAAATATATATTAGTGTTATGGTTGGCAAGAAATCAGCCAGACTGCAATTCAGGGATGGGAAAAGAAACATCACACCAGGGTTGGGAAGGTTTCTACCAGAGAACAAAGCAGCAAGTGCTAGTTAACCTGCCTCCTCCAGCGCGGTGCAGGGTCACGCTGGAAACACACTGGACCCGACTGAGCTTCAGAAAGATGCCAAAGAAACTGGAAACCAGTCCTCAGGCAGGACCAGAGCCTTGGGATGTACTTTGTGTCAAGAGGAACCTAACCCAAGCAGGAACTACGATTCATGCCCCAAAGCAGGACACAGGCTGGCCTGGTGCTACAAAGACAGGAACAGTAATCACAGCTTTAATTTCCTGGCAAATTACCAAGCCAAAGCCTGGGGCACCCTATAAACCCAACAAGGAAAGGAGGAAACAGGAAAGCAAGAAATACCAGCCACGCAAGCCAACTGGAGGATTCACTCATGGAGGGAGGAAGAGTGTGGCCACCTTGCCTCGCCGCAGGGGCTGCCCTGGCCGCAGGCCCATGGCGTCCAGCCAAGGGAGCGGTGCTGGCAGTAGCTTCATGCACAGGGTCAGGAGACCTCATGGGGAAGTGCGAGCTCTGAGCAGGACAGCAAGAATTCCACAGCCTGTGGGCAGAGCTGTCCCACTGCGGTCCCCACGTCACTGTTCTCTAGGCCAGCAAGAAGCAGAGACCACAAAAGGGGCTTTTCAAGCAAACACTCTCCGGCTGCAACGCCAGCACAGTGCATGGGTTACTACAGACAAGGGCTGGCTACAATCCCCTACAAGCCCAGTTACATGTCACCCACAGGAGCTACAGAAGGGAGCAGTCTTTAATCGGTGGTGCCTACAACCCCAGCTGCACTCTGCATGCACACAGCATGGCTGTTGCTGGAAGTCCATGGAGATGTTTGAGCACAGGATGAGCACAGAGAGACAGAAAGTGTGACTAGAGCTGGGAGAGCCAAGGTCCTGTTCCACACAACAGGTCCCATCAGACAACCCGCAGAGGTGAAGCTCTTCTGCCTTGGGGCAAGCTGCTCCAACTCCACCAGCTCTGCGCAGCCAACAGCCACGGTCACCACCCATCCAGCACATCCCTATGCAGCTGAAGCACGATTTGTGTGGGTTTGGGGGAGAAGAGGGCGGGGGGCAGGCTGCAAATTAAAAACTGAAGCAACCAGTGGTGCTCTTCATCAATTACATGGAGAGAAACCAAGCCCAGTAAGCGGTGAAGGGCAGGCAGCCCTGCCCTGCCCACATGCTGCCTGCCACCAGGTCAGCAGCAGCTCTGGCTGTACCAGCAGAACACCGGCACGGACAAAGTCCGCTCACAAACAGCTCCTCGTGGCGACAGCCGGCTGAGCCCTCACCCACAGCCTTCACTGCGCTGGACACCCGAGGGCTGCACCCAGGCACCCTCCACCTGGGCTGACAAGGAAATACCACAGGCAGATAAATTAAATATCAGCAGAGAAAAGCCAGAAAGACAGGTCACCACTGGCAAGGTGTGTGCTCCAGCAGCCCATTTGCATTGGGACAGCGTACTCTGATATTTGCTGCGCTCTGTACGTGTCTGATCCCTTCTGTTTAGCACGCTCTGCACCAGCACAGCAACACCTAGAAAGTCCCACTTGACTGTCCCATGATGTAAAACTGAACAAGGGAGTTGTCAAATGGATGTTGTTTTCATCCTCTCCCATGCAGATTTCACATAAAGCATATTATGCAAAAACAAAAAGTGTTTTTAAGACAAGAAACAAAACGTGGTAGAATCACAGATGCAGAGAGGAGATGTGTTAGTTGAATTTCAGAATAGAGACACTTGCAATAGCTTGGATTTGTTTGTCCAAGGATGATCTCATGGTACTTTTAGGAAATGATACCTTCACTGCTGGTTTCAGGGCTTCCCATCAAAAGGATAAAGCCCTCATTTCAAAGCATAGGCTCTGTAAAGCTAAACAGACGTCAGTAAGGCTGACTCTGGACAAGACATGGCTGTAGGGCAAGGTGTTAGGTCATTTTTAATGTAACAGAAACCCTATTCTTTTAGCCCAGGTCAAAACCCCATGTTCAAATGCTCCAGAAAGGGGACCTCTTTCTCCTCTGGAGAGGCACAGATCTCCACTGGTGCCTAGACCTAACCCTCCAGAGGCATTCCCCCAGCCGGCAGGATGGCGCTGAGATAAATCAAGCACCACACCTTGAGCACAGGGTAGCTCTCCAGGGCTGAGAACCCAGCTAGCAAGATGCCAGAGGAGGGTGGGCCTGAGGCAAAAGGCCATTTCACCCATCAGCTCCACAGAGCAGCTTTGCAGACTACAAGGAAGAGAAAACAACTGACAGATGCTGCTGGCAAAAAAACCTCACTTTTGCAAAGCCGTCCATCACTGCACCCACTGGCTGACCCCCTGCAGGGGAAGCCATGGTCCCCAGAGATCCCAGACCCCCAGCACCACCATGGAGACCATCTCAATTGGTCTGCCAAAACCCCTGTTCCTACCAAGCTGCCTTAATGCACTGGAAGTAAAGTAACCTGAAAACAAAGCAAAACCAAGCCAAAAACCCACCACCAGCACAAATACAGCCAAACCCCCTCTGGGTCCAGCCCTGACCTCTCGCTGCTCCGCAGTGCCCAACACAAGTGCTGCTCCACCAGAGAGACAGTTCATGGGGCCCCTGAGCACCCAAACCATGAAGCCACCTCAAAGCCACCCATGGGCAGGTGCTGCAGGACTCAGACCAGCTCCCAGGGCTGCGTGGCACACAAGCCTCCACTCGTTTTAACGTAA